>JASDQU010101822.1:387362-442803 GCA_032191745.1 Picea mariana
CTTCTAGTAGCCATAGCCATATTTTTACTTTCCACATTTCTTGCCACCTTAAATGCATTCTCCAATGATTTGGGTTCCCAAAGGCGAACCTCATGTTGAATGTTGTCCTTTAAAGTTCCTATGAATACATCAATCAAGTGCTCATCTGGAATATCGGTTACCTTTATATTCAATCCTTGAAAGTTATCAATGTGCTCAGTAACTGAACCCTTTTGCTTGAGATTTATCAATTGGCTAAAGAAGGTATTGCTCCTTGTATCCTCATAGTGTGCTATCATTTCTTCCATGAAAATTGTCCAAGTGACGAGCGATTTGCGGGAACAAATCCATCGATACCAAAACAATTGATTAGGTTCTAAATATAAAGAAACAATTCGTACCTTTTGTGTATGTGGCACATTATGGAGATCAAAGAATCGCTCCATCTGAAGTATCCATGTGATTGGGTCCTTGCCATCAAACTTCCTCATATCAATCTTGGGAACGTGGTTGGTCTTCAAACCAAAGTTGGAGTTTCTCCATTCTTGATTCACCTTCCTTGTGTCTTCATCATGAATTTCATGGGATGCATTTTCACTTTTGGGTGTCTTCTCTATTACGAAATTTCTCAATACTTCCATGATCTCCCCTTTTAAGCCATCCATCTTAGTATCCAACTTAGCTTCCATTGAATCCATCTTAGCTTCCATTGAATCCCTCATCTCTTGTAGTTCATCTTTGGTTACTGTCTTCTTTTGTAAATCATTTATATCCCTATGCATTTCTTCACCTTCATCAAGAGTCCAATTAGGATTTTCTGGAGGCTTATTTGGTGTATAAGGTCCCTTTTTGGGTGGCATGTTGGCCAAATATCACTTTTGAGTCTTGATTTTGAGGTGATTCTGCTAGACAATATTTATTCTGTTCTATCTCCCAAGTTTTAGCCTTTCTGGGTATGAAACTTTCTTTTAGATAGTTCTCTGATATTTCTTCTCTACAATGCCACAAGTCTGATCAAAATTGGATGTGCCAAGTGGAATTTACGGTAACTTTCTCACAACTTGCCGATTTTTTGCCTTTCCAGGAGATCTCACTTTTATAGAATGCCCCGCACAAAATAATTGATATCAAATTCTGAAACTCGCACCCAAACTACTACAAACTGTCCACGATCCAATGCAACTAGTCCCACTCAATTTGGATACTCTAGCAAGAAGTTATGCTTGTTTTACCTGGAACACCTTCTTGAGGCTAGTCAATAGGACTAGTCAGATACCCTATCTTACACAAGGTGTATCTAAAAATTTAAGATGAACCAAAAGCTGAAATTTTTACCACAGGTACCTTACTAATTTCTATAAATGGCCTCCAGAGGACAGGGTTTGAAACGTTACAGGAAAATTTTTATAGCGAAAATTCCACAATGACTCATTTCAGGATGATTCCAGAACTCTATCTTGTAGAGGCTATATCTCTGAAAGTATAAGGCCTCAGGAGCTGAATTTTGAACCCAACGTACCTTGATCCGTCTACTAAATACTCTCCAATAAGTTCCTTTTGAAACGTTGTAGAAAAGAAGTTATAGCGAAAATTCCATGGTGTCTTAGATGTAGCAGCGAAACCCCAAGACCTTGAGCTCTGATACCATATGTTAAGAACCAAACATCAATATAGCATATAAAAACCTCAGGAAAAGTACTCAACGCCTTGAAAAAGAGATAATTTCATATTATAAGGCTCTTCGAGGGGGCAACCTCCTTTTACCCCACTTAAATGTTCAAGTACAAGATGATTCAAAATGAAAATGTCTCCTTGGTATATATAGGAGACTAGGAGGTATAATTACAAATAATGGCCTAAAGCCGACATAATTAAAATAACATTACTAATCTAAATTACAACTAATGGCCTAAATCCGACATAAATAAAATAGCATTACTAATCTAATATGCCCCAATTAAGGGGTAATGAGCCAATATTAGGGCTTAACAGCCTTCTTCTAAAATTTTCCTTGTAATTGTTTTACCCCTTTCTCCATCTTCAAGGGATAACCCACTTTCTTGTTGCTACTAACTTTCCTTAATTAGTCAACACATAAATCCTTTACCCTTCTTGTTGCAACCACTTCATTATTTAATTCATTTCTTTTACTACCACTTTCACTAGGGAATCTTCTTTATGACTTTCTAGAAGATTTTGACTTCTTTTTTACCTTCTAGAGGCTTCTAGATTACTCTAAGGGGTTATCCAACTTCTTAAGGCCATATATCCTTATCCATGAGGAAATATGTGATGTACCACATATCATCAGAAACAACATGACATGTATTATCCATCCATGATAGTCTTACCTGCATATTCATTGATATTCATTACTTTATACCTAAAACAAACCTGGGTCCCCTACCCATACCTTTATGCTACCATAATTCACTATCATACTTCTCCAATGGTTGACATCAATCTCCAACATCACTATCCAAAGGTTGAAATCAATGAAAACCATTTGTCTAAACCAACTGTCCAACAATATCCCCCTTTGGCATTGATGGCAACACCAACATTGATGAAAACACTTAGAAATGGAAATACTCATGCTCATACTTCACCTGTGATCATTGATCCTCATCAATGTTTCTATATCTCCCCCTTTGACATCAATGTCAAAGGGTATCTCCCTTTGGGGATTCTCCCCCTAATTGAACTCTCCTTGGGGATGCTCCCCCTGTCTGCACTCTCCTTGGGGATTCTCCCCCTATCTTCATTGTCCTTTGGGTTTCTCCACCTATATTTAAGCCTATGATTACTCTCTATATCTCTCTCTTTGACAAAGGATTAACTCCCCCTGTCGATATGATATTGTACCTACTCTAACCAATCCTAGTTAAAAGAATATCTTCCCCTATGGGTGTGTCTCCCTATCTGTATGTTATTGATCTTCCTTTCTGGATATCTCTCTCTAATGAATTCTCTGGACATTGTTGTGTAAATAAATATAGGTCTTTGTGTGCCTGTCCATTGGTGCTTCCCTGAGTAATCAACTGACATATATAAAAAGTGTTCAATAATAAGCATTCAAATATTCTTGTATCATTATTATCCATTATGATAATATTCCTTTATCTCTTAACCACTCTCTGAATGAATTTCTGAACAAATTTGTGAACCTAATCTTTGAATCCATGTCACATCCATTGTCATGTGTCTATCTAAACATATTAATACATCTATGTCCATACTTTCCAAGAATTTTCTACTCAACTATCCACAATGTTGACCCATCTATCACTATACTTCTGCTAACTAACTGCCCTGAGTCTGTCTACTCGAACTTTGTAATTTGCTCCAAAGATGGTTCTCTGATATGTCTCAGCTACTGCATAAACTCCCCCTATCAAATATTCATATTACTTGGGATTCTCCAAGTCGAATGGCTCAAAACAATACCTTCTCTAATGCAGTGTAATCTTCCTCTTCATCTGTGGTTACATCTTCTTTTTCAGCCTCTTTCTGGATTATGTCAACATCCTCTTTTCCTGTAAATTCATCATGATCTTGCATTGCTGCAAATCCTGAAAGTATGATTTCTTAAACTTGTTCTTCATTTAGTTGTTTCTCTTTTTTTTTCACTTCTTCTCCAATCCTTCTTGTGTCTGTCATCAATATTTTCTTTCATGGGAGGCTTTATCATGCTTCTACAATTTCGATCTATGTGTCCATAGTTGTGGAATTTCTAGCATTCAATATTTTGTGGGGCCACATAAGCATTTATTGCTTGATCGTTCCTTTCATAATCCCTACAATCTCAAACCGTATGTCCAAAGTTAGTACAATAAAAACAATGACCATAAAATAAATTTACATACCTGAGAGTGAATGATTTTATTTTTGGTGTATTCCTTCTGAGTTCTTGTCTTGGTTGATCATGATTGATGTTTCTTTGTTGCCTGAATGTAGAATCTCTTTTTGATTCTTGTTGACCATGATTCCTTCCTTTGAGAACTTATGCATATCTCTTTTTTTATGTTTCTTTCTTCATGGAGCTTGAACCTTTCTCAGCCTGCATATGGTTGTATCCTAATCTAGACCTGTCATAGTATGGCCTTTGATTGTGGATGATCTTATCCAATCTCTTGGTTCTATCTTGTTGCATGCCCTTCTTCTAAAGATATTTTCTTAGAGTGACTACTTCTGTTTCCAACCTTTCAATCATCTTCTCCTTCTCTACTAAATGACTTCTGAGTACTTCTTCAATCCTTTTATCCTCTTCTACCTGGACTTTCAAATTCGTAATTATCTGTTTGACTTACTCTGAGGTGATATTCTAGTTTTCTTTTTATTTTATTTCTTTCTTTCTTTCCTTAGTTATTCTAAGGCACTAATCAATTTTTTTTTGAGATTGACTTCTCCTTCTTATTCAAAACAATCATAGTTTCTTGTTTGATTTTCCCTAGCCATAAATAGTACTTTTTCTGAATCATTGTCAATTTCATTATCTTCATCAGATGAGGGACTGTCTTCTCTTTAGTAGATATTTTTCTTGAATACCTTCCTTTTGTATTTCCGGTTTCCCTTTTGTTATTTCTTTTCTTTCTTGGGATATTCTTCTTCATCACTATCTGAATTCCTGGCATAAGGACACTTATTTTCAAAATTACCAATTTTACCACAATTAAAACACTTCAACAAAAGCTTACCTTTGTATTTACTTGTTCCTTTTTACAACTTTCTTACGAAGTTTTCCATTTCTTCATCTTCCTCTAAATCATCACTGCAGCTACATTTTGACTTTGGATGTTTCTTGCTCTTTTTTTTTTTCTTCTTGGATGCTTTGAATGCTACTTCCTTTGTAACTAGGCTCTCTTGTTTTGTTCTCATTTCATAAGCGGTGAATATTCCATGTAACTCATCCATGCTTATTCTACTCATATATTCTCTTTATTCTAGTGTTGAAATATTAAGGTCAAATCTAATTGTAAGAGTTCGCACTTTTTGAAAAATTATAGATTCATCAACTTATTCTCCCAATCCTTTAATTGCATTCACGGTTTCATCAACTCGTAAAAAGTAACCTGCAATATTTTCATCTTCCTTCATCTTCAGCTGTTCAAATTGACCTTTGTAATTTTGAAGCTTTGCTTTCTTGACTTTGGAATCTCCTTCAGAAACATTCTAAATTTTGTCCCAAATATCCTTTGCAGAATTGCAATACATAACTTTGACATATATTGAATCAACTAGACCATTCAGGATAGCATTTTTGGCCCTCAAATTGTTTTGACTAAGTGTATTTCCATCAATATCTATTGGAGGAGTGGAAGGCTCTTTGTATCCATCTACTATTGATTTCCAAACATCAAATCCATGTGCTTGTACATATGTTTCCATCCTTCTACTCTGGAATGCATAGTTTTTTCCATCAAACTGTGGTATTCCATTTTTATACAAATTGTTTCTCTCCATGATCTACCTTCCAGTGGTTAAACTCTTTCCTAAAGGAACCTACTCTAATAGAAATTGTTGGATTAATGAGGGGGGTTGAAGAAGTAATGAGAAATTATACCAATTTTTAACCACAATTTATATTCCTTTAACTTATTCAACCATGTTCATCAACTCATCATCAATATTAGTGTATCCATCAATGCATAATAAACACATCCATCAGTGCATAATAAACAATAATAAACACATCCACACAATACAAAGTACACCAATATTTACGTGGAAACCCAATGCAGGAGAAAACCATAGAATGATTTTCTTATATGTCAAGAATTACATTCAAGGAAGAACCAACTTCTAATTCTCTAGCTCCAATTGGATGGAGGCTCCAATCACCTAGTTTCTCAGGATCCAACTTGAAGGAAGCTCCAACTGCTTGGGTTCTCAGGCTCCAACCATAAGGTGGCTAAAAAAACCTAGTTCTTAGGCTCTAACCTGAAGGAATATCCAACTCCCTGATTCTTCACATCCAACTGGAAGGAGGCTACAACCCCCTTTCCTTTCCCCATCCAACCACCCTAAAATATAAATTCCAAATGTATAAAACTTGTCACTGTCACTGAATTAATCATTTCCACTGTCACTTTGTCACTGCCAACCTATACCAACACTCTCTCACATCCTGTACCAACCCTCTTCAAATATTTCCTACATATCTGTGACTTTTCTATACTGCAACATGCGGGTATTTGCTCCCTTCTTAACTGCAACTCATCGATGTTCCTGACTATCCTCCCTGCAACTCGCAGACTACCACAAAATCACCTAGTTTCATTGTCATTGTATATGCTTCTGTCAAACTGTCACTGTAAACCTCATACTCAAAACCTGCCACTGTAATATCATCAACAAGATCATATATACTTACCAAAAACACTCAACCATATGCACAATATCACAAAAATGTGCATCAACTAAGACTACTCATACATCAACTAGATGTACTATGCCACACCATCCATAAACCAAGTGCCATCAATACTACCATCAAGTGTCTTTAAAAATGTACTAATCATGTACCAATCATGTGTCAACCACACATCAACTATGACTCATCAAGATATACCAACATCATCAACTATATGTCCCAACATGTACCTCAAACATATACCAAAGATATATACCAATATAACCATCAAAAGTTCTCTAGTAATACATCACAATGTCCATAACCAAATACCATAAGACCTCACTTTAAACCATGTGCCAAAAACTCATTGTTTTGTATCATTAAGCATGTATTAACCATGTACCAAGATCACTAACAAATACCTCTCAAAATGTGCCACAAGATATACCAATAACACTCAGACATTCACCAACAATATTATTTAACGGATCTACCTCAAAAACAATTACTATAGTAGATATCATACCTCTAAGAGATCATATTCCAATCCTCACAAAGCCATGCCTCAAGCATGCTCCACAACATCACTAAGATATAACCTAATAAGCATATAGACATACCTTTACACTCTGTAATTGACTTGATGCTTGAGATCTTAGACCAACATACATGCAATCTCTCCACAGATCCAACAATATGGAACAAGCATCTTGTGTTTTCCCTTTCTAAATATATGTTCTTTCCCTTTCTACAACTCACAGGTGTCCGCACTTCTATATGCCTGTGGCCCACGGATGTACACAACCTCTACTTTTTCAGCTCAAGAATAACCTATGAAACCTTGGTTCAGTCACTTCATCTTCAACTATGAAAATTTTGTTCCTTCATACCTTTGTTGCCTAAGACCGACACTTTCTCATATTCGCCAATGTATACTTGCAAATACCCTTTCATAAAATAGATATTTAGGTAGGTAGGTGAAAATAGGAGTCCCTTTCTCTCTTATTTATACTTTTCCAAGTGCCTTCCTCTAGAATTTTCCTTATATTTGTTTTACCCCTTTCTCCATCTTCTAGGGCTAACCCACTTTCTTGTTGCAACTAAATTTTCTTAATTAGTCAACACATAAATCCTTTACCCTTCTTGTTGCAACCACTTCATTATTTAATTCATTTCCTTTACAACCACTTTGACTAAGGAATCTTATTTATGACTTTCTAGAAGCTTTTGACCTCTTGTTGACCTTCTGGGGTTTTCTAGATTACTCTAAGGGGTTCTCCAACTTCTCAAGGCCATATTTCCCTAACCATGAGGAACTATGTGACGCACTACATATCTTCAGAAACAGTATGACGTGTATTATCCATCCATGATAGTATTACCTACATATTCATTGATATTCATGCCTTCATACCTCAAACGAACGTGGGTCCCTTACCCATACCTTTGTTCTACCGGACTTCTCTAAGGATTGACATCAATCTCCAACATCATTATCCAAAGCTTGACATCAATGACAACCAACTGTCCAACAATTATAATGCAAGAAGGAAGGCCCCTTGACTATGAAAGTAACCAAATCAAAGGAAAAAATTTACTCAAACTCATTTATGAAAAAAAAATGTTGGCCATACTACATGCAGTTAAGAAATCACACCCTTACCTAATAGGAAGAAACTTCAAAGTAAAAACAAATCATGATAGTTTGAATTACTTCTTGGATAAATGATTATATTTATAAGAGAAACAAAAATGGGTTACAAATATGCTAGGTTATGACTTTGAAATTATCTACAAAAAAGGAAAACATAATATTGTGGTAGATGCACTTTCAAGGAAAGAATGAGAAATAGAGGGTTCACTATGTATAAAAAGATGCAATAACAATATACAACCTGAGTGGGCCTAATGGTTAAGAACATGTGTTTCCTTATAATAGATCACAAGTTCAAATTCAGAGGGGGGTAGGGTATGTACACCTCTGTAGACTTTACCAGTCAAATCGTTGGGTGGAGGACGTCTCATACACCAATTTGGTGTCTGGATTGGCCATGACCTTAAAAATAGATTATTATATATACAACATGAGTGGGCCTAATGGTTAAGAACATGTGTTTTCTCCTAAGAGGTCACAAGTTCAAATCCAGAGGGGGGTAGGGTATGTATACCTCCATAGAATTTACCAGTCAAATCGTTGGGAGGAGGGGGTCCCTTATCCCACAAACAAGGGGGTCTCATACACCAATTTGGTGTGGCTTGGCCGTGACCTTAAAAATAGATTATTATTATTATTATTATATGATTTTAATTTGGATTCTAAAAAGTTTAGATCAAATTTTTAAAAGAACTTTGGGTACTTTGGTTTAGAGGTAATCAACCCTGTACACAATAATGATAATCAATGTAGGGGAATAACTACTAAAACAAAGTCAATGAACTAAGTTAAGATTATTTTACTACTCTATTAAAAACATTTAGAATGTTTTTCTCATAAGTAGTCAAATGAAATGCATCTTAAGTATTAGCTGAGATTATTCTATTAATCAATTATTAATGTTTTTCTTATAAATTATCAAATGAAATGCATCTTACAGCTAGATTTATCATATGGATTCTTTTAGTGACGTGGACATAGAAACATGATATAAAGTATGTTGTTTCTTTGCAAATTATGCCCCAGTTGGGGTTTTTTCTATTTTCCTCACCTTCCTATTATAACACACCCTGCCCCTAAATACCCTTTCTAGGGATGGGGCATCAAATTTTTTCCTCATTCAAATCATCTCAAATCATCTCTCTAAGGTCTTGATCCTCTTCTACTCGTCCTTAACTTTCTAATGACTATTACCAACTCGAAATCTGATCCCTGGTTTGCAAGATACAACCTCCTGAAGTTATCTGGGCGTTATTAGTTGGGGTCTTCGGCATTCGGCGTTGAACACCCCTTTTCTTACTGCACACATTCTCCCTGAAGTCCCAAAATCTCTCCACGTGGCCTTGTCCATTTGGCAATCGACGTTTTATGTTTTCAGTGTTTGGTGATCAATGATCGACGTTGAACGTTTCGAAATTCGGTAATCGTCGATCGACGTTCTACGTTTTCGGCGTTCAGCGATCGATGATCGACATTGAACGTTTCAGTGATCGATGTTGATCGTCCCTCTACTATACTACACCCCAAATATTTTTAACTCCTGAAGTCTCGAGATCCCGTAATTTCGGTTGCATCACCAACCACGTTAGTCAGGCGGGCATGAACCAGAGGTTGAAATGCGACGAGGGTCAAGGGTGACATGTGTCCTCATTAGGGGGTGACACGTGTCATGCTCTAATACACATAAGGGTTCTATGAATTGTCCATATCCCAGTGACACGTGGCACCTTAGTTGCACGTCCACATCACCTTGGATGACATCAGTGAGCCACATTAGCCCCGACATACAACCTTCTAACTTCCTTCAAATCTCACAGTTGAGATCTGTCCATGTAGATCCATATATCCACAGCTCTCGTTACTTCGCGATCTCGAGATTCAAAGCTTACCAACTTTTCACATCATGAAATTTCGGATATTTGTTGATTTGTGGACACACATCCCTTCACCTTCAACGGTCCACATTAACTTTGCAACTCCGGCATTTTGGATTTTTTGTGCTAGACCACTCATATTCTCCCTAAGTGGAACTTCATCAAAGTACTTAATGCTAGCCTTCCTAAGTCCTATCTAACTGCTAAGAGATATCTCCATTGGATCCCCAGATCTACAGCCCTCATCAATTCATGACTCTAGCCTTCGGTTGTTTTTTAGGGTTGTAAAATCCTAAGTCCCGAAGCCGAAGTAGCTTCACTCCTTTCGGGCTTAGTGAGGGGTTTCCAACCCTAGGTCATATGGGATCATATTTGGATTCTAGTATACACTCAACTCTTAGTCGAGATTGGATTAAAACCATGGGTATGATCCCTCAGTCACATGGGTGGAGGGTCTGAAGGAATGCCCTTCTCCCACAGAGTTGAACTTGAAATTCCCGCTAAGGTAAACTCAAAAGGTCAGGAGGACTTAAATGTTTCAGTTAATCCTACCCGACTCTTCTAGGGATTCCCATACCATAAATCTCTAACGTCTAACTGAGGCAAATCGAAAACTATGTAAAAATAACAGTTTACAGAATCAAAAATGAGCATTTCTAATAATTGTTCAAACACTGCAAGACTTAACCATAAACACAGACATTCAATCATCGCATCTAATATATTACAGAGAGTATGAAAATACTTATCAGAATTGGAAAATGTGAAGCAACTGTTGAAAGGGGTGCATGTTTCCACCCAACCATGAGCACAGTCACTCCTGACAGATTTACCGTTGGCCACCCCTGAGCTAGACCCTGATGCTCTAAGAGAGAGATTCTTTCTCCTTGCTCCATGATAGTCAAGGATGAAGGTTACTCTCCTCCTCCCATAGGATATTGGCAACCAGATTCATCTACACCAAGCAAGGAGGTATGTGTGAGCACTTCCTGAGTCACTTGTCAGCCTCGTTTATTATCTTGCAACGAGATCATGCCCATGGATTCTTACAGCCAAAACGAGCTTGCTTCTCATCTTTTCTCTCAACTCTAGAGTCAAAGCATGCTCTCCTCTCTTTTTGAGATTGTTTTCTCTACTCTACTTCTTGCAGATTTGTCTTTGTCCCCCAAATTACTTCCTTTATTTCCTTCCTCAGCAAGGTTGTGTGGGTCTGGATCCCCAACTCATGGTTGTTAATGTTTATGCCATTATTATAATTCTTTGCATTTCAATAGACAAGAGCATCATAAGAACAAGATCACTGAGAAATACACATTCACAAGAGACACAGCATTTATCCTGGGAAACCATCTAGGGGAAGAAAACCCAGCAAAAACTTCCTTATCATAAATAGCTTATACAATGTTCAAGAGATAACTCAAACCAATACAGATAGTCCTCCCCAAGAGATGCGCCACTCTTCTTTTCCTCTCTCTAACTGGTAATTGCAGCTTGCCTCATAAGATAATAAGCAAGTGAGTTGTGTGTTAGAAGTGAGGCGCTAGCCTCTTATTTATACAAGACCAGCACGTGTGAGAGGGTTTCACTGGCAGGGCTAACCTCTCACTCTGGGTGGGTAAACCCACCTTTAATTAATTTTGGGTCTTCAATAGTAACTGCTAGGGCCGACTTCTTATTCTTCCCTTTGTAATTGTCCGATGACCAATCCGTAAAAGGGGATTCGGCCCTTATACAATTACCGACATGATTAATCCACAATGGGGATTAATCCAATAAAAATAATAATAATAATGACATGATTAATCCGCAATGGGGATTTAATCAAATGAATAAAATAATAATAAGAATGCTCTTCACAGTTACATTATTTCAACACTCCCCCTTAACAAGAAGGGTATTCTTCATCAGCATCAGACGAGAGAGGTCTGCATCATCAGTGGCATCAGGAGGACAGTATCGTCAATATCATCTTGAAACATTGGCTAGCATATTTACGAGTCATTAAAAGTTTTCTTCATCAGCAACATCATCATTCTCGAAAGAATGATATCATCATCTACATCAAATATGTATCAGTAAAAATGATACCTCATCACAGCACTAGGCTGGCACATCACAGTACTACACTGGCTCAATGTCACAGTTGTTAAGCTAGTAGCTCAGTGTCAGTCACATCTTGCTTTACGTCTAACAACTAGGTCAGAAGCAAGGAATATCATCATCTCACTTTACGTCTAACAACTGGGTCAGAAGCGAGGAATCACAACGTCATGCTTTACGCATAACAACTAGGTCAGAAGCATGACTCATCTTGCTTTACATCTAACAATGAAGTCAAAAGCAAGGAACACATCAACATCTTGCTTTACTTCTAACAACGAGGTCAGAAGTGAGGAATCATCTTGCTTTACATCTAACAACTAGGTCAGAAGCAAGGAATCAACGACGTCATGCTTTACGTCTAACAGGGAGGTCAGAAGCATGACTCATCTTGCTTTACGTCTAACAGCGCGGTCAAAAGAAAGGATCACATGGCGTCATGATTTACGTCTAACAGCGAGGTCAGAAGCATGACTCATCTTGCTTTACTTCTAACAGCGAGGTCAGAAGCATGACTCGTCTTGCTTTACGTCTAACAGCGAGGTCAGAAGCAAGGATCACACGACGTCATGCTTTACATCTAACAGCGAGGTCAGAAGCATGACTCATCTTTCTTTATGTCTAACAGCGAGGTCAGAAGCAAGAAATATACATACTCCCCATTTCAAGGAGGGTCCTTTTGGACTATACCAAGCTTATCTCAAAAGAGTTCAAACTTTACACGAGATAGAGGCTTAGTCAACACGTCAGCAACCTGTTCATCCGTGCTAATGTACTGGAGCTTCAAGGCTCCTCTCTGTACCATCATGAAATGATAGCGAATCTCTATGTGCTTCGACCTGTCATGGAACACAGGGTTCTCTATCATTTTAATGCAGATTTGATTGTCATATATAATCATGGTTTCTCTCATCTCCAAATCAAATAGGCCTGTCAGCAACTTTCGAAGCCATATAGCTTCGTAGCTAGCAGAACATGCGGCAATGTACTCTGCTTTCACTGTGCTGAGAGCAATACTGGATTGCTTTCTACTCTGCCACAAGATCATGGTTGATCCCAAACTAAAATAGCATCTGGAAGTGCTTTTTCTGTCAGCAACGCTTCCTGCCCAATCTGCATCAGTATATCCACTCAATGTGAAGTCATGATCTCCATCATAGCTGGGACCATAATCCATTGTACCTTTAAGGTACCTCATCACATGTTTTGCAGCCACTAGATGAACACGTCTGGGCTCTACTAGAAACTGACTCAAGGTGTTCACTGCAAAACAAATGTCTGGTCTGGTGTTCGTCAGGTACATCAACGATCCAATAATCTGTCTGTATAGAGTGGCATGTATCAAATCTGACGAAGTATCGACCAGCAGCTTCAGCTTCACTTCCATGGGAGTATTCATGGACTTGCATTCTATCATGTTGAACCTCTTTAAGATTTCGACCGTGTACTTCCCTTGGTTAAGGAAGATTCTCTTTGGACTCTGCCATACCTCAAGGCCTAAGAAGTAATGCATTAGACCAAGGTCTTTCATTTCAAATTCTGTAGCAAGTCTTTGTTTACATTCAGTGATGAGCTTTTCTTCTCCAGTTAAGAATAAGTCATCCACATATAGTAGTAATATTACTGGTTCATTATCCATAATTTTGAAGTAGAGATTTGAGTCTGCTTTACTTTTGGTAAATCCAAAGATCGTCAAGAAACTGTCTATACGGACATACCAAGCTCTGGGAGCTTGCTTCAATCCATATAAGGCTTTCTTCAATCGGCGGACATGAGACTTCCTGTCTTCAACCTCAAATCCTTGGGGTTGCTCTATATACACTTCCTCTTCGATAACACCATTCAGGAAAGCTGTCTTCACGTCCATCTGGTGCAACTTCCATTTCATCATGGCAGTAAGAGCTATAATGGTTCTGATCGAAGTGTATCTAGCCACAGAAGCGAATGTCTCTTCATAGTCAATACCTTCCTTTTGGGAAAATCCACGAGCAACAAATCTTGCTTTATATTTCTCAATACTTCCATCAGTAGCATGTTTTATTTTGAAGAGCCATTTTAATGATACCACATCCTTACTTTTTGTTCTGGGAACTATTTCCCATACATCATTCTTTATTATGGATTGGTATTCCTCTATTGTGGCATCTGCCCATTCCTTCTTTTGAATGGCCTCTTCAAAGCATGTAGGTTCTTCATCAAGTGGATTGCACATCAAGGCCGTGTAACTGGAGAATGGCTTTGGTCTTTTCACCTGTCTCATGGTTCCTTCTGGAACACCATACTTTTCTCCATCTTGAATAATCTCTCTTGCCCAAGCAGGCTTTCTTTTATGGGAGAAGTTCATTTGAGGAGGTTCTTGAACTTCTGCTATATCATGATCTTCAGGAGTCTCCTCATCAAGGGAAGTTACGACTTCCCTTACAGGTTCTGCAGCTCTGGGAACTTCCCTCACGGATTCTGTAGTCCTGGGATTTATATATCTTCAAGCTGGCATCTTCTTAAGTGTTGCTTCTTCATCAAAGGTCACATCCCTCTGGTTTCTTTCCGGTGGACATTTCTTTCAGGGTCTTGAACCCAAGTGCGCTATGGGATAATCAGTTCTGCACATAAACAACTGCTATCGTTGCTTCTTCCCATAAGCACATAGAAATATCTTGATCTTCACAGCTTCCAGCATGGTTCTGATCTTCCATTCAGCTACCCCGTTTTGTTGAGGATCTTGATCCCAACACTTTTGCAGAAGTTTCACGGGCTCTTTTAAGGTTTATTTTCCTCCATTATCTGACCTGAGTATCTTAATCTTTCTTACAGAATGGTTCTCTTATCAAGGCTTTTGAGTTCCTTGATCTTGCTGAGCACTTCAAAATATATCCAGGTCTTTTACGAGAATAATCATTAATGAACGATACATAGTATACATACCCATTAATGGAGGATGATGGCATTGGGCCACACACATTTGGATGAATGAGCTCTAGGACTCCTTATGTTTGTTGTCCCTCTTCGAAAATGGGTTCTTGATGCTCTTCCCTTGTGCACATCCATTGCATATGCCTTTCCTGATCAACCTTGAGTTTTGGTAAACCTGTGACAACTTTGCATATGTATGGTAGCGCCTTGTAGTTGAAGTGAGCTAATCTTCTATGCCAAGATTCTTCAATGGCCTGGGTAATGGTCGCTTCTGAGTGACCTTTTAGCTTATGCAAGCTACCTTCTTCTCTTCCAATGATGATTGCTTCATCTATGGTCTCTTCTTTATCATGTTGCCTTCTGCAACCTTCACTATAGCTTCCTCAGGGTTATTACGTGTGACCTGGAGCAAGGTCAGCAAAACAACAAGCAAGAGTAATATCCCTCTGATAATATAAAGAAATAGCACGAACAATCATCCTAGTAGTTCCCTTAGAGCTATCACTTATAATTTATCTGAAGCAAAGATTAAAGGTAAGGAATACAATACAAAATGAGGTCAACACTCTCATAGTGTTGTGACCAAGCATTCTTCCATGGCAACTTGAAACTAACACACAAGTTCTCTCCTAGAGGAGATGTTAGTTGTATCAGGCAAAGCATATACCTCTATAAGCTCACATGCTATTAGGTATAATATTTTACAAAGATTGCTATTAACTATAGTCATCAACTTTCCATGTGTAACTTTGAATCTTATCAACTTGAATTAATCAAACCTGGAGCCTTGTCTTCAAGAGTGAGTGCTTTCTTTTCTTCCAAGTCTCCTTCACTCAAGTGATGAGTGCTTTCTTCAACCTGTCTTTTGTACTGAGACAATATGCTATCTTGACAAAAGGTTAGATTAGAGGATAAGCTCTATGATCAACTTTTAAACCTTCTAATAATTTGATCATAGCTTCAACATGCAACACTAATAATGTCATGACAAATAGATGCATATCAGAATAATCACACCTGGGTTGCATCGTTCCTCTGAATGTGTTGGATCTTGAGATCCTTCTAGATCTATGGCAAGAGATCCCTTCTCCTGTAAATACACTTTAGGGTTTAACCATTAAACATATGAGTACATACCTCTAATGACATTTGCAGGTAGTGGCTCCATCTGGTAGCAGTGGTAATCATTACCAACTCTTAAGAAAACTTTAATGGTGATTGCAACTGGTCTTATGGCTACAAATGCAACTGATGCTGCAACTGCAACTGGTTTTGAAACTGCAACTGCAACTGGTTCTGAAATTGCAACTGCAACTTAGGGTTTTATGAGGAAACCCTAATTTTTCAAACTTCAAGTCTTGAAATTCTGATCCAGGGAATAGATGCACTGGGCTGAAGCGAATATGCTGGTGTAGTCGAAATTTTGAAACTTCAATTTTTACCCCTCAAACTTGATCTACGGATTTTTGGACTGGTGCTTCTAGTTTTCTAGTACTTCTGGTACTCTGGTACTCTGGTACTTCTGGTACTTCTGGTACTCTGATTTTCTGGTTTTCTGGTACTTTGTGAAACTAGGGTTTCACTTTCCAGGAGATCTATCCACTGAAAAGGTGCGCTCTAGGTGCCAAATTGATCCTTGGGAGAGGGAACAGCTTTCTAGGTGGTTAGGGAGCTGAAAATATTCACTTTTGCAAAACCCTAATTTTTGGGTACGGTAACAGTGACGTTTTTCCTCTTGCAAATTGTGTGTCCTTCAGGTTGGCTCTGAAACCATGTTAATGTTTATGCCATTATTATAGTTCTTTGTATTTCAATAGATAAGATCATCATAAGAACAAGATCATTGAGAAATGCACATTCACAAGAGATGCATCATTTATCCTGAGAAACCCTCTAGGGGAAGAAAACCCAACAAAAACTTCCTTATCATAAATAGCTTATACAATGTTCAGGATATAACTCAAACCAATACAGATAGTCCTCCCCAAGAGATGCACCACTCTTCTTCTCCTCTCTCTAACTGGTAATTGCAGCTTGCCTCATAAGATAATGAGCAAGTGAGTTGTGTGTTAGAAGTGAGGCGCTAGCCTCTTATTTATACAAGACCAGCACGTGTGAGAGGGTTTCACTGGCAGGGCCGACCTCTCACTCTAGGTGGGTAAACCCACCTTTAATTAATTATGGATCTTCAATAGTAATTGTTGGGGATTTGGTCCTTATACAATTACCGACATGATTAATCCACAATGGGGATTAATCCAATAAAAATAATAATAATAATGACATGATTAATCCGCAATGGGGATTTAATCCAATGAATAAAATAATAATAAGAATGCTCTTCGCAGTTACATTATTTCAACAGTGTTCAGGCCTGGAAGCCTTACAGATGGGCACCCTGCCCCATCTCCTCATTAACTCTTGAGAATGGCCTTCCAACTACCAGACTAACTCGTAATTCATTTATGGGTCAGAGGACTATTGAGCAATTACACCCAGTATGTATTGGTTTGGTGAGGGTCATCTCAACCATTCTTGGTTTCCCTCACCATCTATCTCATAGCATCCATGGTCTATCTTGGCAAACTCCCCCCTTTCAGCAATTGTGCAACACATATCAAATTTCTATTAATAATTGAAAATTCATACATTGACCCTTTTATACAAAGGTTCATCAAATCAAACAGTCACACATATTTAGTCTGCCATAGTCTCTTGGCCAGTTATAGTTATATTTATAAACTGGTGGAAATATGGGTATTACAATCCCCTCCCCCTTAAAGTAACATCGTCCTTGATGTTCTATCTATCGATGTGATATGTATGTACATAAGTAAACAAAAACAAATATGCATGTTTCATGGCATCCTCCATTTCCCATGTAGCCTCATCTGGGCCAAAGTGTTTCCACTGCACCTTGACCTGTGCAATGGTTTTATTCTTGAGTCTGGTTTCCTTCCTGTCTATTATGCATTGAGGTTTTGGAAGGAATTATCCCTCGGGTTCCACTTGAATCACAGACCAGTCAATAATATGATTAGAATCATGTACATACTTCTTTAATAAAGAAACATGGAAAACATCATGTGCCTTCATTATAGGAGGAAGTGTTAGCCGATAGGCTACTGGTCACACTCTATCACTAACTTCAAAGGGTCCACAATACCGAGGTGTAAGCTTGGCACAAGCTCCCATCCTCAAGAATCTTTTCCTGGGTCTAACTCGGAGATACACATGATCCCCTACTTTGAACTCTCTAGGATTCCTCTTCATGTATTTATAGCTATTTTGTCTATCCTGGGCTATCTTCATATTTTGTCTGATCTAAATTACTTTTTGTTCCATTTTCTTTAGCATATCTGGCCCAATTGTAACTATGTCTACTAGGTTTTTCCACTTGATTGGAATGTTGCATTTTCTTCCATAGAGGGCTTCAAAAGGGTTCATTTTTAATGACTCTTGATAGCCATTGTTGTAGGAAAATTATACCAGTGGTAGGTAGTCCTCCCACTTCTTGGGTTGATGCATTACATGCATCCTCAACATGTCTTCTAACACTTGGTTTACCCTCTCTGTCTGCCCATCAGTTTGAGGATGATAGGTTGTACTAAAGAGAAATTTTGTTTCAAAACTAGCAAACAGAGATTTCCAAAAGTTTGAAGTAAATTTTGTATCTCTGTCCGATATAATTTCCTTAGGCATGCCATGCAGTGTAAATATATTTTTCATGAAAATGTTGGAAATATATATTTCCTTGCAAGTTGACTTGGCAGATATGAAGTGAGCATCCTTTCTCAATTTGTCCACAACTACCATGATGGCATCATTATGTTTGGTTGATCTTGGTAATCCTGTGATGAAATATATGGAGATGGTTTCCCATTTACATTCGGGAATTGGTAGGGGTTGCAACAGCCTAGTTGGGTGTCGGTGCTCTACCTTGACTTGCTGACATTCTAGACACTTAGCTAAGTAATCATCTATGTCATTTTTCAGTCCGGGCCAATAAAATAGTTTCCTAGTGGTCGTGATCATTTTTTGATAACCACGATGACCAGTATATGGTCTTTTTTGTAGTTCATCCATTATGAACCTCTTCAGGTCATCACAATTTGGAATATACAATCTTCCCTTGTAAGTCAACAGTCCATCATTAAGCATATGATATCCTTCATACTTCAGCCCTGTGGGATCTTGCTTTAGGTATGATGTCATGGTCTTGAAAAATGCATATGTTTCTTGTGCACTTTTGACTCTCTTTGATGTTTGATTCACTGGCGCTTACAGCTGCTAAGTGAACCACTTGCATACTTCTACTAAGGGCATCAACCACCCTATTATCCTTTCCTTTGATATGTTTGATTTCAAAATCAAACTCACTAAGGAGAGCAATCCACCTAGCTTGTCTCACATTGAGTTTTGGTTGGTCAAACAAATACCTCAACCCATTATGATATGTCATAAGTACAAATATTCTACCTAAGAGGTAATGCCTCCACATTTTTAAAGCATGCACTATGGCAGCCAATTCCATATTGTGGGTCATGTAATTGACTTCAAGTTCATTCAATTTTTTGGATTCGTAGCAAATCACACATCCTTCTTGCATAAGGACTCCTCTGAGACCTTCCTTGCAGGCATATGTACACATAAGGAAGTCCTTGTTTCGGTCTGCAATATTCAGTACAGGTGCATTGGTTAGAAGGTATTTCATCTCTTGAAATATTTCTTCACATTGTGATGTCCAAATGAATTTAACCCCCTTTTTTATGAAGGGGGGTGATTGGGAAACCAATCTTTGAGAATCCCTTTATGAACCTCCTATAGTATCATGTTAGGCCCATAAAGGATCTGATATTAGATACATCCTTTGGGTTAGGCAAATCCATGATGACTTTAATCTTTTCATGATCAACTACCACTCCTTCTTTAGAAATAACATGGCCTAAGTAATGGACTTGTTTCTGGAAAAAGTCACACTTACTAAGCTTAGGATAGAGATGATGTTCTCTTAGTATTTGGAGTACTATCTTGAGATGTTCTTCATGTTCTCCTCTATTCTTGGAATATATTAGGATATCATCAATGAAAACCAACACAAACCTATCAAAGAAATTTATGAATATGTTATTCATTAAGCACATAAAAGTGGTTGGCGCATTGGTAAGCCCAAATGGCACCACCACAAACTCATAATGACCATATCTTGTCCTAAAGGTTGTCTTGTGGATGTCTTCATATTTAATTCGGACCTAATGGTATCCAGACCCCAAGTCAATCTTGGAGAATATTGTAGCACCCCTTAATTGGTAAAACAAGTCATCGATCCTTGGTAAGGGATACTTATTCTTGATGGTCATCTTATTGAGTTGTCTATAGTCTATGCACAATCTGAGTGTGCCATCTTTCTTTTTCACAAACAAGGTTGGTGCTCCCCATGGAGACACACTAGATTGAATGTAGCCTTTGTCCCACATCTCCTTCACTTGTAGTTTGAGCTCAACTATCTCTAGTGTACTCATTCTATAGGGTGTTCTAGACATTGGCACCGCTCCTGGTACAAGTTCTATTGAAAGTCACTATCCCTACTTGGAGGTAGACCTGGCACCTCTTCAAGGAATACATATTTATATTCTCTTAATATGGGATGGTCATCTAGGTTGGGTTTTCCATTCTCAATAGAGTTCAACACTTGTATTGCATACAAGGGACATCCCTTTTTGCGATACTTCTTCACTTGGAGAGCTGATATTTGTCTCACTAAGATAGGGTTTTGAATCCCTTGTAGGGTTACCCTTATTCCTTCTTCATTTTCACACTCAAAAGTTTTACTCTAATAGTCCAACTTGGTTTTGTGGGCAGCCAACCAGTCCATGCCAATCAACAGGTTATAAGATCCTAAAGGAAGTATGTTCAGGTTCGCTTGGGTGGGAAACCCACTTATAATTAATTAGTGTGTTGGTATAACCTATGTTTCTTTTCTTTTGGTTCCAGTGGCTAGTTGTACCAGCCATGATTTAACATGTTTAACTTGTTGCAATGTACATTTCTCAACTATTTTAGGGGAAGCATAACTCAAA
Organism: Picea mariana; assembly: GCA_032191745.1. Lineage (NCBI taxonomy): Eukaryota > Viridiplantae > Streptophyta > Pinopsida > Pinales > Pinaceae > Picea > Picea mariana. The sequence continues at coordinate 408,315 of JASDQU010101822.1, forward strand.
TTAGAACCAAGGTCAATTAAAATGGAAACATGATGGTTGGCAATCGTACCTTCCATCTCCACCACTGAAGCTTGGTGGTCAGCTTGTCTATTATCCAAGGTTGCATAAATTTGTGGCATGATCCTAGCCACATCATTGACTGTGGTAGCCTCTTGGACGTTGTAGAACATATTATTGCTCTGTTTCCTAGGTAGAAAACCCTCAGCAGATGTTCCTCTCCACAACCGCAACATTTCAAGGGTTCTCTCTTCGTGTTATCAGTCTTACTTGGAACTGCTTCGAATGATTTATTTCCACTCTGGGATGGAAAATTTTGTTGATACACACTTCTAGTGGGAAGGCTCATCCTAGATCTCTTCCCATGGTTCTTAAATCTCGAGGGTTTAAACCCCTTCTTAATCTCTCCATCGAAGGTGGGTGGTTTGGCTTTCTATAACTCTTCAGGGTCATGACTCTTGGAATGTTTCTTCTTCTTTCCTCTCATCTGAGATTGGGAACTACCTTTTCCACTAGAAGACTCCTTGGAATTGTGAGTGTCCTCAGAGGGACATTCTAGTGAGTGTCTCTTGGATCCATGTTGGGCCTTCCTTGAGGTGTTCCTCCTGGTGTGGCCACTTTCTAGACCATGCTTTTGTATCTTAGGTGGACTTGGATTTTTCTTAGTATGATTCATCTCCACATGAATGGAAGATGGACCATGTTGTAGTTTCCTTTGTATATCTGATATACTTTGCAGCAGGACTGCATTAATTTCATTCTGATTTTCCTGCTCCTTTATCAGCCTTTCATTATCATCCTTATAACTCTGTAATTATGCCATGAGGGTTCTTACAGTTTTGGCAAAATATGGAGGGGTTACCACCGCCCTCCTTTCATCAAATTCTTCCTCTCTATTGTGGGAGCTCTCCCCCAACTAATGGTGTGTCGCCATCCTTACGTTGTAGTTTTCCCATTGTTCACTAACTGCTTGAGTGCTGACAAAACATTTTATGTTAGTTACTAATCTACCAATTCATGAACAACACATATTATTGCAAAGTGAAGTTAGCTTCTTTATTTGGAAACATTAGCAACATATTATGCAGATTTCCAAAGAATCTATCAATAGTAGAAGGTTTTGTTCCTCTCTTCAGTAGAGGTTCAGACAAGTTTCTTATAGAAGGAGTAAGGTAGGGTGTTACCCCATAAAGTTCTATAATAATATTTTATGCAACTCGTGCATGAGCCCAAGCATGCCAAGTGTTGTTTCCATACTCTGATACCAATTTGTAACACACCCGACCCCTAAATACCCTTTCTAGGGGTGGGGCATCAAATATTTGCTCATTCAAATAATCTCAAATCATCTCTCTGAGGTCTTCATCCTCTTATACTCATCCTTAGCTTTCTAATGACTGTTACCAGCTCAAAATGTGATTCCTGGTTTACAAGATACAACCTCTTGAAGTTATATGTGTGTTATTAGTTGGTGTCTTTGACGTTCGGCATTGAACACCCCTTTTCTTACTGCACGCATTCTCCCCGAAGTCCCAAAATCTCTCCACATGTCCTTGGTCATTTGACGATCGATGTTTTATGTTTTTTGCATTCGGCAATCGACGTTGAATGTTTCGGCATTCGACAATCAACGATCGACGTTCAACGTTTTCAGCGTTCAGTGATTGGCGATCAACGTTGAATGTTTCTGCATTCGAAAATCGGTGATCAACTTTCAACGTTTTCGACGTTCGACGATTGACGTTGATCGTCCCTCTACTATACTACGCCCCAAATCTTTCGAACTCCTGAAGTCCTAGGCACTCATAGTTCTGATTGCATCACCAACCATGTTATCCAAGAAAGCACGAACCATAGGCTGACACATGGCGAGGGTCAAGGGTGACACATGTCCTCATTAAGGGGTGACATGTGTCATGCTCTAATAGGAATAAGGGGTCTGTGAATCATCCATATCTTGGTGACACGTGGCACCTTAGTTGTGGGTCCACATCACCTTGGATGATGTCAGTGAACCACGTCAGCCCAGACAAACAACCTTCTAACTTCCTTCAAACGTCATGGTTCAAATCTGTCCACATAGATCCATAGATCCATGGCTCCCTTTACTTAACGACTCTAGGATTCGAAGCTTACCAACTCCTCACATCATGAATCCCCCAAAGATCCAAGTCTCCAAACTCTCTAATCTAGCACCACGTGTCCCCATCATGTCAATGATTGAGATTCACTTCGTCGTTCGCTAATTCGGAGGTTTTCATGCTTTGGAGACTCTTGGCCAAGTTTCTATGGAGTACCAATTCTCTGAGCTATAGGATATCCTGCCATGTGGCCTCTCATACGACAACTCTAGTCCATTGGGTGACTTTTGACAGGGGATAAGTGGGGGCCACGTGTTGCTCCATGATGTGTTCCCAGTTGGTTGGGCAGTTAAGAGGGTTCTTAATGGAGTCCTTAGATCGACGGCTGAGAGGGATCCCGAAGGATTCAAGGATCGACAATCAACGTCACTTCATAAATTCAACATTCGACATTCTACGTTGAACGTTGACGTTCAATATTCGACGTTGAACGTCCCTATATATTCACATCGATACCACTGAATACCAGAATTTTTGGATATTCATTGATCTATGGACACATGTCCCTTCACCTTCAACGGTCCATATTAACTTCGCAACTACGACGTTTGGGAGTTTCGACGCTAGACCACTCCTATTCTCCAGAAGTAGAACTTCGTCGAAGTACTTAACGCTACCCTTCCTAAGTCCGATCTAACGGATGAGAGAGATCTCCACTGGATCCCCAGATCTACGGCCCTCATCAATTCATGACTCTGGCCTTTGGTTGTTTTCTAGGGTGGTAAAATCCTAAGTCTCGAAGTCCCGAAGCCGAAGTAGCTTCACTCCTTTCAATCTTAGTGAGGGGTTTCCAACCTTGGGTCATATGGAATCGTATTTGGATTCTAGACTACACTCAACTCTTAATCGCGACTGGATTAAAGCCATGGGTATGAGCCCTCGATCACATGGGTGGAGGGTCTAAAGGAACGCTCTTCTCCCACAGAGTTGAACTTGATATTCCTACTAAGGTAAACTCAAAAGGTCGACAGGACTTAAACGTTTCAGTTAATCCTACACTGACTCTTCTACAAATTCACACACCATAACTCTCTAGTGGCTAACTAAGGTAAATTGTAAACCATGTAAAAATAACAATTTACAGAAGCAAAAATGAGCATTTCTAATAATTATTCAAACACTGTAAGACTTAACCATAAACGCATACATTCAATCATTGCATCCAATATATTACAGACAGTATGAAAATGCTTATCAGAACTGGAAAATGTGAGGTGAATGTTGAAAGGGGTGTCTGTTTCCACCCAACCATAGGCCCAACCGCTCCTGAAGGATTTACTGTTGGCCACCCCCGAGCTAAACCATGATGCTCTGAGAGAGATATTCTTTCTCCTTGCTCCACGACAGTCAGGGATAGAGGTTACTCTCCTCCTTCCATGGGATCTTGGCAACCAGATTCCTCTACACCAAGCAAGGAGGTCTACACAAGCACTTCCTTAGACACTCAGAAGCCTCATTTATTAGCCTACAGTGAGATCCTACCCATGGCTTCTTATAGCCAAAACGATCTTGCTTTTATATTTTCTCTCAACTCCAGAGTGGAATCAACTTGCAGGGTCATTTTAATGGTAGGTCCTAGATTGGAAAATTGGGGTTTGAAACCTTCCATATCCATTTTGAGGCATCAAACGTCATTTTTTGGTTCAAAAACAATTGGAAGGTCCTAAAAGTGTTCTACACACTGAGACCTTTCCAACAGTGCAAGAATCACCCCAATTAGAGTCTATATGAAAAATTTACACCTCTCACAAGTTGACCTACTGTGTTGACCACTACGGTATGAGAGGATTCCATGTCAGCCCCCATTACTCACACATATGGGACTAGCCACATATGTAATTTCAATAATATTCTAGAAGGTCCAAAACCCTATCACAATTGAGGGTTGAGGAATTCAAAACCCTACCCCTAGATGGTTATGGGTGTATGTTAAATATCGAGCTACTAGGAGGAGAGGGGGTTCTGTTCTATGTTGTTGTATTTCATTCCATAGTAGAGTAGAACAACTGGGAGTGGGAAAATTAGAGAGCAATATTGTTGGACACATAATCCTTGGGATTTCATTATTGTAATATTAATCTAAATATGAAGAGTCATAGGTGATAGGAAGATTCACCCATTAGAGAAGACCAATAGTAATTTTGATTGTATTTATGCACCCTTTATGTTAATACAAATCACAATAGTGGAGTTATGAGTTCCTCCAATACTTGGCCTAACATTCATATCACAGTTTTGGTTAACTCCATTATCTCTCTTGGTGTTTTCATTCAAATCACAACAATGGAGTTATGAGTTCCTCCATGTAATGTCCCCAAGGCCAAGCCCTGTTGTAAATCATGTCTATGAAGTATAGAGCTTGCATTATGGATTGTAATTATGTTTTATAGGCTGGTGAGCCAAGTTTATATAAGTTGGTGGGCTTATGTGTTATTAGGCATGAGAGCCTAAGTGTTAAGGCCGGGAGCCTGCTTTTGTATATGTAATCATGCAGAACATTAACAAAAATATAAACACTGTTGCGTGCAGACTGACCACGATGAATGAGTGATGTGGGACTAAGCTTCCACAGAGTGGGTAAGGGATTGGGGGCTGGAAGGTTGGAAAGAGAGGCTAAGTGTTGAGCCTAGGGGCTTAAGTCCTTGGGAATAATATTTTAATATTTTTCCAAAAGCCATGTGAAATATATGTTTTGTCCTAAGTTCCTGGAGAGGAATGCATGCTAATGGAGTGCATGCAGCTTCATGGGTGACATGTGTCAACCCAGGCACATGCAATTAAAAAACTGCAGAAGTCAGTCATGGGGGGGGTTCTGTCATTTCTGTCATCCTCTACCTGGGTTCATGGGGATGCACGTCTGAACCCATTTTGCCTCTGCGTCTGCATTTTCTTACCCGCACACCATGAAGGAAATTGTTATAAGCCTAATTTGCACCATACATGCTTACCTAGCATCAGGCCATCTCAGATCCCTTCTTTGCCAAAGCACTGCTGAACAACTCTTTAAAAAACCTCTTTTATAAGAGCCCACGTGCCTTACTCCATTACTGCACACGTGTACACGCTAGCTAACCTAAAACAGCCCGCGTGGACCAACAAAAGCACAAAAAAAGGAAAGTTTCTGACGGAACACACAGCTTTAGGTGAGTTAACTGAAACTCCCGGCCATGCATGGCCGAGGGTTCGTCCAAATACCTAGCTTCTTCTAGCCTATAAAACAAGGGTTAGTGGTCCCATTTGGAAAGGAGAAGAATAAGAGTAAAGAAACTCTGCCCAATTGCACATTCCCATTGTCCCAACCCTTTAGCCATCCTTGTGCAAAGAGAGATACAAAGCAAAGAAGTTGGAGGACATTTGAAGAGGAGCCCAGGATCAGGATTCGCGGAGCAGTGGTCGGTCTCGACATTGTAAGTTGATTCATTAAAGTTAATAATAAAGAAATGATTTCACCATCCCACTATATGAGTTATTCATAGTTCAGTAAATATATGTTTGAATCTCTAACCCATTAGTATGTAGGTAAAATGTATGTGTAGTTTGTTGCTTGTTTTTTATGCAAGCTAGCCTTGGGAGGAGAGCTGATAACAATTGATCAAGTGTGAAGAACGATAGACATCGAACATCCGGAACAAGGTATGTTGGTCTAACCATGTATTTGCTGAAAAGAAATGGGGATTAGGTCTGCGGACGAAGGTAGAAAGTAGGTTTCTTTTGGTCATATCTGCATGCATAATATAACCCTATTTGCTAGTCTGTAGAGGGATTTACCACCACAACAGAATTGTGGGATGGGAATAGCATTTGTTTATTATTAACTTTAATGAATCAACTTACAATGTTGAGACCGACCACTGCTCCACGAATCCTGATCCTGGACTCCTCTTCAAATGTCCTCCAACTTTTTTTCTTTGTATCTCTCTTTGCACAAGGATGGCTAAAGGGTTGGGACAATGGGAATGTGCAATTGGGCAGAGTTTCTTTACTCTTATTCTCCTCCTTTCCAAATGGGACCCCTAACCCTTCTTTTATAGGATAGAAGAAGCTAGGTATTTGGACGAATCCTCAGCCATGCATGGTCGGAAGTGTCAGTTAACTCACCCAAAGCTGTGTGTTCCGTCGGCAACTTTCCTTTTTTCATGCTTTTGTCGGTCCACGTGGGTTGTTTTAGGTCAGCTAGCATGTACATGTGTGCAGTAATGGAGTAGGGTGCGTGGGCCCTTATAAAAGAGGTTTTTTAAAGAGTTGTTCAGCAGTGCTTTGGCAAAGAAGGGATCTGAGATGGCCCGATGCCAGGTAAGTATGTATGGTGCAAATTAGGGTTATAAAAGATGCCCCCTAATGTGTGAGGTCAGAAGAGTATCTGATGGCCAAAATACATTACCAATCTTTACTGATGTGCCGAACAAGTGAGCCCAGGGACCAGGAAGCGGGAGGCGTCGTCTGCAAAATAAAAAATGTCTCGCCGAGGCGGGCATATTCATGCTCGAGATAAAATAGAATCATGGATACCAATCAAATACACTATAGATCCATGTCAAATAACTATATAAAGTGTGGCCGTGAACAATACACAGTGGAGCTACATCTCGAAATCAAAAAGATATACATATAGAGTATCCATCTTCTAAGCTGATACGGCCTGATGGCTAGAGATGAGATCTTCAGAGCTCGAGCAACAACTTCAAAATCTTCAAATCTCAAGGTAGGAGTGTAATATGAGTGTATGACTTCACTACCAAGAGGTCTTCGACGGCTCATAGGTCATGGACTAGATAATATTGATGATCAGACTGAAGGCTTCATTGATTTCAAACAAGGACTTGATTGGACATTCAGGATGGCCGGGCATGAGGGCAAGAGACAAAATGCAAAGGGGCCGACTCAGGCTTGGTAGAAACTTCCATTGGACAACAGCACGACAAATGATGAGACTTAGGTAGCATGGCATTAATCATAAGTTTACGAAGCAGGAGGCAACACAAACTCTCCATATGTTTGGAAGAATAACCAAACGTTGGACGACACAACTCTATGTAGCAAGAACAACTTCCTAAGGTCGTATTACATTCCATAGTTTGACGAACAAACAGACAGATGTGATTTATCCAAGGGCGACTCATTATGCTGCCAATAAATAAAATACTTTTCCCTTCCTCTTTTTGGGGTATATTTGATTTTTTTGTCTTTTTCAAGAATAAAGGAATGTTACATTACAATGGAGGACTGAGTGTTACAAACATACAAGGTCAAGGCGCAAGAAAAATACTAATGTTCAAAATAATGATACTCGAGAAAAATCCTCTGGGGGCCAAGGGTGTTAAGACGCAGAAGCAAAGTGCTACAAGGCTGGCATATAAGGTATGCAAACACGGTTAACAAAACACACAATGGTAACGTCCTTCGATGTAAGTTTAACAAGCCCAGAGAAGGTAAGATCGGTGGTTTTTCATATTTAGAGAGTTTGAAAAAACAAAAAAGGAGACTCCATTGAGGTACCTTTTTCGAAGATAGTATAGTCGGTTTGAAAAAGGGGTAAACTAGCACCGACAAGATGTCTATTCAAAACCATTTTAACAAGTATGATAAGGACAATATCACTCAGCCATTTTTTCATTTTTAAGGAGTCTGAAAAAAAGCTTAACTATGGACTCTGTCGGGAATGTTCTTCTGGACCAGTTTAACGAGTGTGAAAGAATAAGGTCACTCGGCAATCTTTTCAATTTTAGGGAGTCTGAAAAGAGCTTAACTATGGACTCCAAGGGGGTTCATTTTTCGTAATTTTAGTCCCTCGGGCCCGAAAAAGGGTTAAAATGATACCTGAGAGTACTCTTCTAAACAACTAAAGTTCCATAGAGTATACATTTGTTCGTACAGTTGACTGTCGGGACCAAAAAAGGGGTAAACTACCGCTGGACAGATGTGACTTCAAATTTCAGTTTAATGAGCGTGAAAGGACACAAGATCGCTTGGCAATCTTCTCATGTTTAGAGGGTCTGAAAAGGGCTTAAAAGAAGACCCGTAGAGGTTACTTTTCTCAGGTAATCCAGACGAGATCTAAAAGCATAAATGCACTCTTGTCGGATGTTGCTTTCGGATCTCAAAGCGAGCTTGAAAAACAACAAAGTTAGCTCATGATCGACTCTTTGTGGGTCGATGCCTGGCATGTCCTCGGGGGAGCAGTATGCTCCGACGAAAAATTTGTCTATGATGCCAGGGGTTCTGGAGATATGGATAGGTATCGTTTCAGCGATGGTTGCCATATTACCCTCAGCATAGATCTCGTGTGTAGCTAAGGGATTAATAGGACAAGACCTATCTCCAGTCATAGTCAAAGTGAATTCTCCGGCCTTGATTCTACTTAACTCTCGGAGGAAATATGTTCTGTGATGAAGATCTTCCCAGGGTTTGTCCGGACTAGTCATTGCTTCAATTATAGCTTCATCAGAGGGCAAGACTAAGTCTAATGAATCGGTGTCAGCGAGAGAACCTTGAGCCCAAATAAATAGGCTCTAGAAGTGGATCAAACTCTTGTGCAAGAGTTGGATCGGTGTTGGTTGAATCTTGTTGGACTAAAGAGTACGCTACTTCAGCTACGGACAAGGGCATGGACATGCTCGGGTGCCATGTCCCATCCATTGTGGCTGATGGGGAAGGAAGTATCCACAGATCGTCGAAGTAAGTCATGCGGAATGACAAAACTTGAAAAATCTCAACCTTATGGTGATTGGATATAAACTTGATGTCGCCTGGAGGGGTCGGGTAATCGAAGGTACCCATCAAACATGTACACAAACCCACCCCTACGTTGACTACACCTGGTTGAGGATTATCGATCATCGAAATCGTGGATGCCCCCAATGAAGGGTCAAGTATGGAGAAAGATAATTGATCGATGGTCACTATCCGACCCTCATGTGGAAACAACAAGACCCAAAAAACTATAGCAACCACAGCTGGCATGGCATAAATCCAACTCCTTCCTAACAAGAGGTTATAGTCGAGGCGAGCATCGAATACCTCTACCTCGACACACACGGTCTTCCCTCCTAACTACACGGGGAAAGAGGCGATGATACCATGTGGTTGGAATGAACAACCATCGAAAGCAGTGAGGAGAGTAGGTGACGAAGACAAAATGGGTTGGCTAATGGCCTTCCAATATGCCAACGACATAACGCATGTCGAGGCTCCCTCGTCGACCACCGTGCAAAAGATATTCCAAGTAAAAGTTTTCATGGGATAAGCCATTACTATCTGAAATGCTACGTGGTAAGGCAGACAAGGTTTTAGGTCAGTTGTATCCAGCATGATTGTACCCGGATTACAAGTCTCGGTAGATCCTAAAGCGGTTAACAAGGATTTCCTTTGGGAAGGGCAACTTTGGAGGACCTCCAAAGCAGACATCGCACAAGGGGTTTGTGATAAATCTTCCACCACAGAATAGTTCTGGGCAGCCCTTGCATTTGGGTTGTGAGAAGATTTTTTAAACACGCCTTTGGGGATGCGTGTCATTGTTTCGCCCAACGTCTTCTCAATCTGTAGAGGAAGAGATGGGAGTTCAGTTTCTTTGCCCTTCTCAGAAGTTCTTGGTTTACTATAGTCATGTGCTCTAGTCGATATAAAAGCATCACCATTCATCATATATACATTCATGAATGTGGGGTTGTTTGAAGACGGAGAGGGTCCTTGACTGCCCCCTTCCGTGCTTGCAGAGACATGGGTTAGATTTTGCCCATGTTGAAATGGATTGGTTAACACAACAGGTTGTTGCTGTGTCACAAAATTTTATGCCTCTGCAAGCCTAGGACATAAATGGGTCGGGTGGTCTTCCACGCATAAGTTGCATGGATACCTCACCTTCTGTTTCTCAGTGTTGTCACCGCCAGCATTATTGGTAGGTTTTTTATCCCCCTTACCCTTCTTTCGTTGTTTTTTCTTTCCTTTAGACTGTTGGGTGGTCTTTGGATTAGTTGATTGCACAGTGTTTACATCTGATGTTTTGGTAGGGGGAGTAGCCAAAGCAGTAGTTTGGTTGGCCACTATGTGTTGCATAGACAACTACTGCAACTGCTTCGTCAATTGCTCAGCGGGATTTCTTTGTGCTGAACCAACAATACCATTGGCATGTGGTCCGGCTCTCTGTCTGGTGTTATCAAGTATTGAGCGTGGCGCATCTGGCAAGATCTCGTATAATAAACCGGACTGAGAATAGAATAGCTCAAGTTGTTGAGCTCTCATGATGGCGTCTTCTTCGAAAAATACTCCCGACGTCGTGACGTCTTTGGACAACTGTGGGACCAAAGACTTAAGAAACCACTCAAGCAGGAATGTTGGTGGGACTGGTACCTTAATTAAACTCTTTCTACGTCTCCATTCTTGAATGTGATCAGAGATATGGTCCACTTTTGTTTGTGAGAAATTGGCCAGCAATTCGGTGCCAGTGTCGTATCTCACAGGTAACTAGAAATGGTTTAGGAAAGCCATCACCAGTTCACTAAAGGAAGAGTATCTTGAGCGATCGAGCTCAATGTACCATTTCATGGCACTCCCAATGAGAGTACGTTGAAACAATCACAATTGTATGGAGTCATATTTCAACGAGTTAGATGAGCACCAAAGATGGAAGGTAGTCACATGATCTCCTGGATCTTCATTAGGCTTGGCTTCGAACTTTGGGATGTTCGAAGGAAACTTTGTTGGCATAGGAGGCCAACGCAGATCATGACAGATAGGGTCATTCAACAACCTTGTCAAGTCTAGCAAATGCAAGGTTTCCAGGAAAGGTAGTTTGAGTTGTTGGTGATAACCTGGGAAAAAGGGGCCTGGAGTTTGACTGGCACCAGGTTTCCAGAAAAAGTTCGGTTGCTGGCCCAGATTCTGGTAGAAACCATGGCCATGGCCAGCATATGGATTTTGCGTATGTGGAGACATCATTGGCTGATTTCTGAAATAGGACATAGATGGTTGGTCATGCATTACATTCGAAGGACTTTGGGAAGGATTGCTCCATGTCGGTCCCGTGGGGATAGGCATAGTGCTTTGTCCGAGGTTCTATTGATTGTGAAAATAATTACCCCAGATTGGCATTCCTAATGAGGGAACTGATCCCTACCAAGAATTCCAAGGCCCTGCTGCGGAAGAAGTTCCTGGGTGTGCCCCTTATGCAAGAATAGTACCCTACATAGGAATAGGTTGTCTGAAACTGGGGTTTCCTCCAGTTGGGAAAGTAGTTGATGAGAAGGCATTGTTACCAAATGCACCGAACAAAGAAAATGGTGTTGAACCTACCGGCATATTATGCGAAGGTGGTCCTTGACTCCCCGCTCCAAATAAACTATGGTGTGCAGGTGGCTTGGCGGATTATTGATGCATGCCACCGAGTGAAGGGGACGAAGGAGGTATATGACCTCCCCCGTAAGGGAAAGCGTTAAAAGGAGTAGGAGTGCCCACCATGTGTCCTTGCAAAGGAGTGTTAGAGCTCCCTGCCTCCAGACCTGAAGTTTGTGAAGTGGAGTAGGAAAGTACAGGACTTGTACCTGAACTAGGCATCCCGTATGAGAACGGAGGGCCTGTCGCACTTGGTGTGAAAGGGGTTGTGGCCGCCACCAGAGACGGGATCGAACCACTATGCGAAGTAGAGGCGGCCGAGACTATGGTGGCTCGGGCTAGTGACGATGGGTTAGGAGGTGGAAACTCTCTTGTGGTGACAATCGTAGTGGGAATTGAAGAATTCCCAGAAGGAGTAATAGCATTTGTTTCCATTGCCGCGTGCGACACTGTCTAGAACTCGTAAGGATGAATCGGTACGATGGTGTGTGTCAAAAGATCAGTGGTGGAGGTTTCAAACAGACCAAAAGCTTGCACTCCAAGGTCTAAAATGGTCGATTCCTCTGGATGTTGGTCGGGCACAATTTCTTGTGACCCGGTCACTTCAAAAGACCCTTGTTGGTCTAGCTTTCGCCTTAGTGGTGGCTGGGGTGGCTCCAGTGTAATTGGCAGCAGGCCAAGAAGCCTTTGTGATCGGCGGAGCTTCTGATCCTCCACTGTGTGAGAATATCAAAGACACACTAGGGTAGTCTAATCGTTCAAGACAACACGCACTAAAAAAGTCCCTATAAGATAAGACAGGCAAACACTAAATTAATTGGAAGAACAGTTACAACAACCAACACTAGAGCAACTTACCGGTGGAAGTGAAACTCGAAAATGGAAGCACCCTCTGGGTATACTCTGCAAAGAATGGCCCGATGTTTGTCCTAGGTACCGCAATATACCCGCGCAGTCACCTGTGTATGTCCCTAAAAAAAATAGGCAACTAGGTTGCCAACGCGCAAATAGTCACCAGGCGGGTATAGTCGAAAGTCGGGTAGACCACAATGAGCAAGGTATCAAGCCTGAAACCTGTCAAGGGTATCGAAAGCAAGTGGTCTAGAAGACAACTGAGGACCTTGAACATATTCGAGACCCATGAAGCCCTGTGGAAAATGCAATCGACGAAATCCCAAAACAAGCCCTCTATATGTGTTCTCCACTACGATTGGTCTAGCTTTGGAGGGGTTATCTCCGCTACCTTTACGCATGCGACCTTGTGTTTATCCCCTATGTTAGAGGGGGGTCCCAGATAAATTTCATGATACTGGACTTGGACACTCCCTAACTCAGACTCCAATATTTGATTTTAATGGCCTTGAAGAGTTTCCTCTCCAACCTAATCCAAGGCCCTAATCCTGAACTAGTTGGTTAACCCTACAAACATAAAAGTCTAATAAATTTTATATTTAGCGTTAATTTTATGACTTGTACTATGTCAAGGGGTATGAAAGTGAAACTAATGATGTTTGAAAGACGAAAGTAAAAAATGAACAGAAAGCTGGAAACAAAAACTTTTACTTAAAGCAAATTTTCAACAACTTTTCAAAATATATATATATATATTTTTTCTAAGATCTTTTGAATCAGCAAACTTAAAGAAGGATTTCACTCGACTATGAGCTACTTACGATCTAAGTAAACTATCAAGAACTTAAGAAAGCAAAGACTTTTCCCTGATTACTAATGCAAAACCACACTTTTCAACCAAACAAGAAAATGAAAGAGATTTTTTTTTTTTTTATTTGAATGTTGATAAAGCAAAAAGGAAAAATATCGACAAGTAAAAAATGAAGAAAAAACTTCTGGCCTAATCGCAGATCGCAAAAAATCACTTCAAGAAATCACACACTAGCAACTTAAAAAAGGACTCACACACTTGTCTAAAAACCATAAAGAAAAAAATTTTAATGACAACTTTTAAATGAAAAAAGCAAGCTAAGGCTAAGATCAACCCTAAGCTACTGACTACTAGGATAGAGATTCAAAAACCTGAGATGTATAACTCTTGTCAAGGGAAAGGATGACTGCCTTACCCTTAACAAAAACTATCTTGCACAAGCACACTACTGGCAATCCAACAACGAGCGTATGCACACGAGCTGTGTAGAACCAGAGGTTGTGTACACGCGTGTTGACCTTATACAGGCCGCGTGTATCTCTAAAACTCTGAAAAAAATAAAAATAGACAATCCAAACCAGGAAGAGATCGCTGATATTGAAAACCAAGATCTCTTGAAGGCTTAGACACTCTTTTTAACAGAAAAAGAAAACAATGTAAGGAAAAAATTTGTAAAACAAACCAATCTGAGATGAGACTGCAAACAACCAAGACTTAGAAAGAATTCTAGAAAACCCCTGAGAATGACTAATTCTGACAGGGAAGACGATGACTGCCTCAAAAATTTTCTGGAATCTACACGCTACTGCTACTTCTTCAACTAGTGTTTACATGCGGGTTGTAAGATAGTAGGGCGCGGGTACACATGTGCAGACTTTATGCAAGCCGCGTGTACCTCTGTGGGTCTCGAAAAATCACAGTCAAGAAAATAATAGAGATAGCTGGTATGGAAAACCAGACTCTTTTCTAGCTCAGACTTTGCAAAAACTTCAAAAAACAGGAAAGAAAACCAGTCTTTTAAAACTACCCAAAAATATTCCTAGAACCCTAGAGACTTCCCCAGTATGGTCACTAATTCCATTGTGGTGGGAAATCCCCCTACGGACTAGCAAATAGGGTTATATTATGCATGCATATATGACCAAAAGAAACCTACTTTCTACCTTCGTCCCCAGACCTAATCCCCATTTCTTTTCAGCAAATACATGGTTAGACCAACATACCTTGTTCTGGATGTTCGATGTCGATCCTTCTTCACGCTTGATCGCTTGTTAGCAGCTCTCCTCCTAAGGCTGACCTGCATACAAAACAAGCAACAAACTACACATACATTTTACCTACAGACTAATGGGTTAGAGATTCAAACATATATTTACTGAACTATGAAGAACTCATATAGTGGGACGGGAAAATCATTTCTTCATTATTAACTTTAATGAATCAACTTACAATGTCAAGACCGGCCACTACTCCACGAATCGTGATCTTGGGCTCCTCTTCAAATGTCCTCCAACTTTTTTGCTTTGTATCTCTCTTTACACAAGGATGGCTAAAGGGTTGGGACAATGGGAATGTGCAATTGGGCAGATTTTCTTTACTCTTATTCTCCTCCTTTCCAAATGGGACCCCTAACCCTTCTTTTATAGGCTAGAAGAAGCTAGTTATTTGGACGAACCCTTGGCCATGCATAGCTGGGAGTTTCAGTTAACTCACCCAAAGCTATGTGTTTTGTCGGCAACTTTCCTTTTTTCGTTCTTTTGTCTATCCACGCAGGTTGTTTTAGGTCAGCTAGCACGTACACACGTGCAGTAATGTAGTAGGGCGCCTGGGCCCTTATAAAAGAGGTTTTTTAAAGAGTTGTTCAGCAGTGCTTTGGTAAAGAAGGGATTTGATATGGCCTGATGCCAGGTAAGCATGTATGGTGCAAATTAGGGTTATAACAGAAACCCTGACGGGAAAATTGTTTGCTCTTGCATTCTTCCATTCTCCACCTGAGTTGCTTTTTCATTCCCCATCCTTCGTGAATTATATTTAGCTCTACGATTGACCTCTGCGTTGATTCCTTGTCACGCACCCTGAAACTAGAGGCAAACTCGCGGACCGATCCGTGTCTCCTGTGAAGTCCAAGCACCCTATAAATGTTTGAACCATGTTGTGTCTTAGTGTGGACTGTTGTTGTTTTTGGATGTCCATACCCAAATTCCTGTTGTTGTTGTCACCGTGAGTTATCCGAATTGCTATTGTTGTTGTGGTTATCCTCACTGTGTGGGAATTGAATCAGAAGGGGCTGAAGAACCGGGTTTTAAGGTCCTTAGTTGAAGAGGCAGTATGTCAGGCCTGTGAGAAGCTATTTCCAGGTGAAGGAATCTGCTGGGAAGTGATATTCTTCCAGAGAGAGTCCATCACCAGCTACAGAGCTCTAAGACTTCCTGATCTGGCCTGTTGTCAAGACCCAGAGAGGGAGGTGAAGCACTAATGGACTGTGCTTGTGAAGGTGTATACTCCCGGACCGAATAGGCATGTGGGGAATGAGAGTCCGTGAGTAGTGGGCGTAAGAAGGCATCTTGGGAAGAATCCTTCCGGTTATTCTGTGCAATTTTCCCTGTAACCTCATCCTAAACTAGGATTCCTTACCTTGGGTGGAGCTTAGTCCCAGCTCGGGGGTGACCCACTGCTGAGCTTGATGAGCAGCGTGGTCTAAGGCTAGGAGGTTCGTGGAAGGCCTGCACGTATTTGGTGGAATTACCACGGTTTCAAAGATAAGTATCAGCTTATGCTTAATATTATGTTTTGCATGCCTGTGATGCTTATATGTATCATGTATTCTGTTGTGCATATGAATTATGGTTAATGCTAGGGATTATTTATGTTAGCAGTAATCTTGTGCTTACTTTGAGTTAAATGTGTTTAATATGACTTAAATGCATGTTATTAATTAAGTATGAGAATGATGTTGTTCTACACAGTAGCGTTTTCCCATCCAGTGGGATGACGACCGAGGGACGTTACAGTATGGTATCAGACCCTAGTTTCAACGCTGAGCCTGGATGGGTCGGATAAGTGGTCTTTGGACCGAGGTTTTGAGAAGAAATGGCGTCTGGAGGACTAATTTTAGACCTCAGAATGTTTTTGAGTGTCAACGGACTACTTGACCATGTTACAAACCTCAGGAGGTGTAGCGGTATTATAAAACTACAGCCGGTGTGGTATATGGCCATAGGGAGAGAGAGAACTCCACACCAGAAGTGTTGGATCAAGTAGATGAAGGTTCAAAAGGAGGGTACCAAGTCATTGGCCAGAAGTCCTTGAGAAGAAGAGTTGGACGGTCAAAATTCTCTGTGGAGAACTCGCGAAATCGCGAGGGCCGTAAGATGGCCAGAAGTTGCAAGGTGGTTAGTGGATGGAGAAACTCGCCACCCTTGGATCCAGAATAAACGTGGGTCGTTGATCATGGTTGGTTTGAACCGTTGGATCATTTCATGAATTCAGGGATCGTGAACTTGGAGCACAGGCCAAATTCTTGGTCACTCCAAGTCCCAGATCGCGAAAGAGATTAACAAGGGTAGAATCGGACGGTGGAGCGCTTCCAGGAAAAAGTGTCGAAATCCCGTGAGCCGTCGGATCCAGCCAACTAGCGAGGAAGTTAGGGCTGAAGAGATTTGATAGGTGTAAGCATAGGAGATATCTCGACCGTTAGATCCAAATCATCGAGGATCGTTGGATCTCGTACAAGAACTCGTGTATCAGAATTCGGGGATTGAAGTGACAAGAGATTTGGAGTCACTGCATTGTGAACTCCCGGTTACCGAAAACCTGAAACCCCAAAATCCCAAAATGATCTACACTATAGATTGTAGGAGAGGAACTTGACCATTGGATCAAGTAGATGAATAGACCGTAATTTCAGAATTTTGGTAAACGAAAGTTCGAGATGTGTAGATGCATGAACTCTTGATGCCCGAAACTCTGAAACGAAAAGTAAAAGTAGTGGGGCCCCCTGACATTGTTGAGAGTGAGGTGGACCTTATTAAGGAAACCATGTGTCACTACCTTGGTGGGCGACATCTGCGCTGTGGGCTCGGAGGGTAAGGAAATCAAATTTTCGGAAGTCGAGAGTTGGAGAGGGAAGCGAGTGCGAGAACCTCCGGGACCAAAACCCTGAAGCCCCAAAATCCCGAAACCTGAAGTTTCATTTGGAGAGCCATGTAGCACCTAGAAGTTTAGTTTTTGATCATGGCCCGTGGACGCATGGGTTGGGGACTAAGAAAATGGGGGCTATCGCCGGAAATTGCAGAGCCAAACAGAGCTCAGAAAATTCGTGGAATCGAAACGTTTTCTTATTCGCATTGGTTTATGAATGTTGTAGTTTTATTAAGGGTTTAAGGCCTGACAAACTTCAGTTGACTGCACGTTGTGTGTGCAGAGTTCAATGAGCATCAGGACAGCCGCAAATCGATGCTGAGTATAGAAATGGAAGAGGTGCAAATTGCCTCCAATTCAGAGAACGAAAGAGAAGGAAGGGATGTCGACTTGGGAGTCGAAGGATCGAACTCCTATGGGCACGGAAGAGAATTAGATAAGGAAGGGCATGTGATGAAAATCATTGAAAGATTGCAGAAAGATGCGCAAGCTCACCGAGCCGATAGCTGAAAGCTCGTGAGGGTCAGGGATCGGCAGGGTGAATTCAACTTAAAGATGTTGAAGAACCTGGAAAGAATAGAAAGGAAATTGGAAAAGGAGAGTGACACAAGCCAAACAGGGAGTCGCAGGACCCCTGAGAGAAAAATAAGATCGAGGAGTGGTAGCATACATCGTCGTCACTCCCCAAAGCATTTCGATAAGGAATCACACAGTAGTTCAAGCCCATCCCCTACCAGAAAACACTGAAGATCTGGAGTGGATGAATTGAAAGGGGAGATGAACAAGATTAAGCCTCCTACATTTGATGGAGAACATAAGAAGGAGGAAGATGTTGAAACATGGTTGCTTGGCATGAGGAAATATTTCCAACTACATAATTATTCCTCTCATGCAGAAGGAAGAATTGTGATGTATCAACTAAAAGGAAAAGCATCCATGTGGTGGGATCAGCTTGTGTAGGTGCAGCACATTAGAGAGAAAGATATCACATGGAAGGAATTCAAGAGGTATTTTGAGAGGAAATACCTGACTAAAAGATACTATGACAGAAAGATGAAGGAGTTCTTTGAACTCAAGCTGGGCAGCGTGACCATTGATGAATACGAATGAAGGTTTTTGGAATTACTAAAGTATGTTCCATTCATCAAAGATAAGGTTGTCAAGATTCAGAGGTATCTGAGTGGACTACCACCTCCCATTGGTGACAAGATTTAGTATGATGATCCTAAGACTATGTAAGAAATAATAAGAAGAGCGAAATGCTTATATGAGCAGCAAAGAGAAAAGCCTACCTTTCTAAAGGCTTGGGATGACCAGAAGAAGTTTAAGAAAGAACAGAGGCAGAAGGGAAACAAACCTCCCTTTTTCAAAAATAGTCCTCAAGGACATCCATCGTTTAGAGAATCGAGAATGGCTAAAGTGGGGGAACAAAGGCCAAGACAGATGCCCATTCAGTGTTGGGGCTGTAAAGAGAACCACAAGTACAGAGATTGTCCCCATAAAAATGGCAAAGCAAGAGCTGTCCATAATGTTCAACAAGATGAAACAGTGGAGGACATGAGAAGTAGAATGCCAAGGATTTATGCGGCCCTGGACAACAAGCAATCTGAATTTCAGTCACACGTGATTGAAGTGGAAGGTATGATTAACAACCAACCATTTATTATTTTAATTGATTCAGGGGCTAGCCATATTTATATAGACCCTAGAGTGGTGGAAAGTTTGCATTTATCAAGAAGCAAACATGAAAAGTCTTGGTTAGTGCAATTGGCTATAGGAACCAAGAGGAAAGTCACTGAGTTGGTTAAGTCTTGTCCGGTGGACATGAAGGGATTGAGCACGAAGGATGAATTAAATATTCTGCCTTTAGGCTCTTATGACTGTTTAATTGGGATGGACTGGTTGGACCAGCACCATTCCCTCCTGGACTGTCGTAACAAAGAATTTACATGCCTGGATGAGGAGGGGAATCAGAAAACAGTCCAAGGAATTCCCAGAGCTGTGGTTGTTAGAGAAATCTCAGCAATGCAGTTGAAAAAGTGCTACATGAAAGGTTGTCAATTGTTTGCAGCCCGTGTGGAGGAAGCATCCAGAGATGAAGTCTCAAAGATTGGAGACCATGTGGTACTGACAAAGTTTGAAGACGTATTTCAGGAGGTACCCAGACTACCTCCAAAGAGAGATATCGATTTCTCTATAAATTTGCTGCCTGGAGCAGCTCCAGTGTTAAAATCTCCTTATAGAATGAGTACACTAGAGCTGAAAGAGTTGCAACTTTAGCTTGAAGAGATTCTAAAGAAGGGGTACATTCACCCAAGCGTGTCACCTTGGGGTGCCCCGGTCCTGTTCGTGAAGAAGAAGGACGGGATGTTGAGGCTATGCATTGATTTCAGACAGTTGAACAAAGTAACTGTCAAGAACAAGTATCCTCTGCCGAGGATCGACGATATTTTCGATCAGTTGAAAGGTGCGAAAATATTTTCGAATATAGATCTCAGATCGGGATATCACCAGGTAAGAATAAAGGATGAAGACATCAGCAAGACCACCTTTAGAACAAGGTATGGTCATTAAGAGTTCACAGTGGTACCATTTGGGCTGTTGAACGCACCTGTTGTTTTTATGTGCTTGATGAATGGTGTATTCAGGGACTCTCTAGACAAGTTGTCATAGTCTTCCTAGATGACATTTTGGTGTATTCCAAGTCAGAGGAAGAGCATGAACAACACCTGAGGATGGTGCTACAAGTGTTGAGAGAACACCAGCTATATGCCAAGTTGAGCAAATCCTCGTTTTATCAAAGGCAGATCCATTACTTGGGGCACATTATTTCAGAAGAAGGGATCGTCGTGGATCCCGAGAAGGTTGAGGCCATCAAAGAATGGTCAGCGCCAAGGAATGTGGTGGAAGTTAGATCCTTTATGGGTCTAGCGGGCTATTACAAAAGGTTTATCGTAGGGTTCTCAAAGATAGCTCACCCTATCACTTCCTTGCAAAGGAAGGAGGAAAAGTTTCAGTGGACTAAAGAGTGTGAGAAAAGTTTCCAGCAATTGAAGCAGTTGTTAACCAGTGCTCCAATCTTGAGGATTTTAGATCCAAATTTGGATTTCATGGTGTGCACAGATGCGTGTAAAGAACAGTTGGGAGGAGTTCTCAGTCAGAATGGATTTGTAATCTGTTATGAGTCCAGGAAGCTGAAAGAGCACGAAAAGAATTATGCCACTCATGATTTGGAGTTGGAAGCAATCGTTCACACTCTGAGGAAATGGAGGCATTACCTCATGGGAAGGAGGTTTGAACTCAAAACAGACCATAACAGTCTGATATATTTGTTTGATCAGCCAACCTTAAATGCTAGACAAAGTAGGTGGCTGGAATTTCTGTGTGAGTACGACTTTGAGATCAAGCATATCAAAGGAAAGGAGAATAAAGTGGCTAATGCACTCAGCAAGAGGGTGCATGAATTACATGCTACAACCATTAGCATGTATCGGACTGATATTAAAAGAAGAATCCTGGAGGCTGCAAATGTAGATCTGCAGTACAAAGAATTGGTAGCCAAACTACAGCAGGGTAAGATGCCACAGAAGATGGAAATTTATAAATTGGAAACCGATGGAATACTACTGTACAAGAACAGAATTTTTGTACCCAATGTCCAGTGCTTGAAATAGATGATTTTGCAGGAGATGCATAATGTGCCTTATGCAGGGCACCCTGGATATCAAAAAACAGTAGCAGTGGTCAAGAGCCATTACTTTTGGCCGGGTATGAAGAGAGAGATCGTTGAATACATCACCAGATGTATAGAGTGCCAGAAAGTTAAAGCTGAGCATAGGAACCCAATAGGGTTGTTGCAACTTTTACCCATTCCTAAGTGGAAGCAGGAAGTGGTGACAATGGATTTTATTACAGGATTGCCCAAAACAAGCAAGTTGCATGATTCGATCATGGTGGTGGTGGACAAGCTTACAAAAGCTGCCCATTTTATTCCACTGAAAACTACTCACAAGGCAGTAGATGTTGTTGATATTTTCATAAAGGAAGTGGCATGATTGCACGGAATTCCTAAAATGATTGTGTCTAACAGAGACCCGAAATTCACCTTGAATTTTTGGAAAGGATTGTTCAAAGGATTTGGAATGAATCTGAAATTTAGTACAGCTTATCATCTTGAGTCTGATGGATAGACAGAGAGGGTGAACAGAGTAATAGAAGACATATTGATAATGTATGTGATGGACAAACCATCAAGATGGGAATACTACCTGCACTTGGTAGAATTCGCCTACAATAATGGGTATCATGCATCGTTGAAGATGAGCCCATTTGAAGCACTTTATGGAAGAAAGTGCAATACTCCAGTGAGCTGGGATAATCCAGCTGATAGAGCAGTAGTTGGGCCAGAGTTTCTCAAGGAGATGGAGGACCAAATGATAAAAATTAAGCAGAATTTGAAAGCTGCCCAGGATAGGCAGAAAATTTATGCTGATAAGAACAGAACCAACAGAGAGTTCAAAGTGGGTGATCATGTTTTCCTGAAAGTGAAAGCTAACAGGATTTCCCTAAAGCTGGGAAGTTGCACCAAGTTGGCAGCCAGATTTTGTGGGACATTTGAAATTCTGGAAAGGATTGGGCCAGTTGCATATATGATTGTATTACCTCCATCTATGACTGTGTTAGGGCCCTGAAATGTCCCTTTTCCACTACACCTTTTTATCATTCAACCTTCTCATTCCTAAGCTAAATGACTATTATAATGAGCACCAAGACCCTTTTTCCCAAGGTACGAACTATTCATCTTGCTTTTATGTTTTCATTTACTTAGCATGTTTGATTGATAATGTTCACATATTTTACCCATGAAATAATTTAACTAATGATAAAAGTGTTAGAACAGCCCATTTCAAGAACCTCGTTGTTGTCACAGCTATGTTCAATTCCTGGAAGCTGTTACAGGACTTCTGCAATGGATGCCCATCAATCCTGGAAGTTGTTACACAACTGCTACGACAGAAGCCTGTTAATCTCAGAAGTTGTTACAACAGACGCCACCAGTCCTGTTGTGATACGACTACTGCAACACCTGCTGATTAGAATGCTGGCTCACGATGTTGATGAAGGAGAATTCAAGATTTGGTATTAATGCTATCTAACGAACAGCCTGAGAATCAGGGATTCTCAGGACTACTCTGTTTCTGAACACTGATTGACTTTGACTTTAAATAACAGAGCTTTTGTAATGTAAAGGGTTGTTAGTATTTTTGCTAGAACTGAAGAAAGGAACGATTATTGTACACAGACATCTTTTTGGCAATTAAATGAAGAAGTGGATTGAATTTCTTTAGTAGACTGTAACTTATCTTTTGAGTGGATTCAGTGAGAAGGAAAGGGCCCATCTTCCTCATCGATTCCCCTCTGTTTCGAATTATAGATTTAGTCGTTTTCATTGCGAATGGTTTAACTGTTAGATATTTCTGAATACAAATGTTGTTACAGTTTAGTTCCTTCTTGGTAAATGCGCGTAAACTTGTCTCATGAGAATTAGAAGTCAGTTGTTGAACATGGATGGAGAATTGCTTTTCCTTTTTCTGCATTAGGTTAAAAGCTTGTTTTGGAGAATTAAAAGTGTGAAGTAGCTTCTTGCAATAAGTAGATTTCACTTCAGCAATAGTATAGAATTTCTTCCTGCAAAAGTAAATTAGAAAGCTACATTAAGGTAGGCAATTCATGGTCTTTGTAGATTCATCAGTTTAGATTGCAATTATGATTTTAATTATGTAGCACTCCAGCTGTATCAGCACAATTGTGTTAGCAATATTGTTTGTTTGATTTTGTTAAAAGAACTTCCCTACTGCAATTAGATTAGAGATGCTTTCATAATCTAGCATAGACTGTGCAGAATTATCTTGAAATAACAAACTTCCCTGGGTTGACAATTCATATTGAACACTTTGATTTTCCATTCAATTAGACAATTAAAGTGCCCAACATTTTGGCATCGTTGCCGGGGAAGATAATTGTAGATTTTGGTAAGCATGTTAGTTTGTTTTTAGGAATGAATAGTCTGCATGAATCACCAAACGCGAGAACGAACCCCCCAAAATACTAACATTGCAGGCACCAGAGGACGTGGAGGAAGAAATCCTAACATACTGGGAAGACAGAACATTGTTGATGAGATTATAGCCAGAGTAGACTCTTCTTCAGGATCCATTTTTTGCCCTGCCAATCCTCCAAGAGGATGTGATCCACAGTCAGCAGAAACACCCCCTCTCGAAACATCGTTCTCATCAAGGGCTAAAGCTGAAGTTGTAGCTGAAAGCGAAGCTGAAGATTTGTCACCAACAAATCAGCAAGCAACACTGGAGAACATTGAGGATCAAGGCAGTATAGCCTCGAACCGAGAAAACCTAGAAGAAGTTGTTTATCATATCAACGGTCGGATAGTCACTAAGGAAGAGTGGGATGTTGTTCATATTGAGTGGAGGGAGAGAGCACATATGGAGAATCAAGGGGATAATGAAGAAGAGCTCTACCAAGAGAATCCACAGAACAACGAGGATCAGGTAAACAATGAAAACACTATCTCTACCCTGTTTTTTTCTATTTCCGATGTTCCCAGGTGAAGGAATGTGTTGGGAAGTGGTATTCTTCTAGAGAGAGTCCAACACCAGCTATGGAGCTCTAAGACTTCCCGATCTGGCCTGTTGCCGAGACCCAAAGAGGCAGGTGAAGCACCGATGGACTATGCATGTGAAGGTGTATACTCCCGGACGGAATAGGCATGTGGGGAATGAGAGTCCGTGAGTAGTGGGCGTAAGAAGGCATCTTGGGAAGAATCCTTCCGGTTATTCTGTGCAATTTTCCCTGTAACCTCAGCCTAGACTAGGATTCCTTACCTTGGGTGGAGCTTAGTCCTAGCTCGGGGGTGACCCACTGCTAAGCTTGATGAGCAACGTGGTCTAAGGCTGGGAGGTTCATGGAAGGCCTGCACGTAGTTGGTGGAATTACCACGGTTTCAAAGATAAGTATCAGCTTATGCTTAATATTATGTTTTGTATGCATGTGATGCTTATATGTATCATCTATTCTGTTGTGCATATGAATTATGGTTAATGCCAGGGATTATTTATGTTAGCAGTAATCTTGTGCTTACTCTGAGTTAAATGTGTTTAATATGACTTAAATGCATGTTATTAATTAAGTATGAGAATGATGTTGTTCCGCATAGTAGCGTTTGCCCGGCCAGTGGGATGACGTCCGGGGGACGTTACACTCCAATACTTGGCCTAATAATGGTATCAGAGCACACATTAACTCCATTATCTCTCTTTGCATTTTCTTTCCCCCAATTATTAGAAATTCCCTCCTATCTGTCACTCTACCCTCTGGTTGATTCTATACCCTTTCTCCTCTATCTTTCTATGTTTTAGTTTATCACCTCTCTATCGCTCCAACCATGAAGTCTATGAAACCCTATTTTTCATAACCATAATTCTTGTTCAAACATCCACCATTGGTCTATCGCTCCCATAGCTTTTCATCTGCCACTCTCATGTGCAATGATACCCGGAGGACCATCCATATTCCTCACACGCAAAACCTTAGCAAGTCTACTCGTGTAACCAATCCATCGTTTCATTCATTTTTATGCGACTTATCCTCTACACACTGCATTTCTTGTATGAAGGAATAGGTTTGATAACATGATCGGATCCTGTTGAGATGTGATGCATTTTAGTAACGATTCTTAACTAGTAACTAAGCCAACTCACGAAACATTACGCACATTCCAACAGTTGTACATTGAGCCTGCCCATGAAACCCTACATGCATGCTTGCCCTTGTCGCACGGACTGCTTCATGCCCTCGACTGGTGTCCCTCAACCTCGAATTCACGTCTTTGACCATGGATTTGGCTATGTGTAGACCTAAAAACTTTAAAGAAAAATGGTGAGAGACACACATAAAATTGTTTATGAATCCTTGGATTACAAACACTTAATTCGAGGAGAGCATAGAAATAAGACTAAGGTTTCCTAAATCCTTCCAATCTTGACTTTTTATTTTAATCTAGTTTTCATGACTATTTGACCTCAACATTATTGAGATTGGAGTAAATGTTGCATGCATCTTTTGATGTATCATAAATTTGATGAACCGATGGCATATTCAGTTTAATCTCTTTGCAATTTTTCCTTCATTTGAAGTGCGCAATATATAGTCATTGGTAGGTGCAAGAGGAAGAAGAATCTCCTTAACGACATAGTCCTTAAGTGTATTTCCTAAAAAATGAATTTGATTTCTACAACTGGAGTGTGAATATGCATTCTCTCATCTCCACTTTTGGTATGGTGTTGGCTGGGAAACATAACTATAGAGAATGGTATAGAAATATCAAAAGAATCTACTACCTCATAAGCAAAGTCAAAGAGTATCAGACCACCCATTCCAACATCAAACAAAGAATGTGCCATATGGGAGGACAAAGACCAGAAAGCATATGTTGTGTTCTCTATGACAACTAGTGAAGAGGTGAGTTGTCACATTGCTTCTATTAATGAATCCTATAGTACTTTGAAGATATTAGATGACTTGTATGATATACACTCTGAACTAGAACTCATACAACTAATGATGAAGCTCTTCAACCTAGAGTTGAAAAATGATGACCCTATGGCTTTAGCTTCATAAATCAAAGCCACAATGCATGACATCGAGGCCACTAGAGTGAAGATAGATTTCCCTCTCATAGCCTTCATTAAGGCCCTCTACCCTACATATTCTCACTACCTTGAATCACTGCAATCAAGTGGTCAAATGAAATCCATCACAATTGACAAGTTGGTGGAGAAAGTTGCAGAATGTGAGAAAGCCTTTGGAAAGAAGTCAGGTTATTCAACTGGTGATATTATGTGCCTTGCCCAGAAAGAGAAGAGTAAACCATGTGATTCTTCCAGAGGAGAAAGCAATAGAAGAGGACATGGAAGAAATAATTTCAGAGGAAGGGGGGTAGACACAACCAAGGTGATATATCCAATCTTCATTGTACCCATTGCAAAAAGAATGGGTCACATGAAGCACATGACTACAAAGTTCCATGGGAGAAGATCAAAGAAGACATACATAATAAGAAAGATGAAAAAGGTAAAAATTTAGAACCAACAAAAGGTAATCCACCTGGATCTACTCATTACATTGTTTCCCATTGCAAAATAAGAGTAGTTGAATATTTATTTAACACTTCATATACTCCTTGGAGAGATGCATGACTTCTTGACAAAGGTGCAACCTCCCACATGACATTTTGAAGAGACTTCTTTGAAGACTTCAATGACATTGTAGATGGAAAAGTGTGTTTTGCAGATAAGTCGGGTCTCAAACCTTTGGAATGGGAAACGATCATACTTGAGTTTCCTGGATTCCCAAATTTTCTTCTGCATAATGTGCTCTATCTTTCTGAGATACAAAGGAACTTGTTATCCCTTTTTCACATACAACAACAAGGCCACTTTGTTCATATGTTAGGTGGAAAATTTGAAATATGGAAGGATTCTCACAACATGGTTTTCATGACCGGAATGGAAGATGGAAGACTGTTGAAGATTAAAGGGACATCTACCTAGACACAAAATGATGCATACCTCTCTCATCACAGTGAAGGTATAATTTCATCTGGTCATTTGTGGCATGCTATATTTGGCCATATTAATTATGACAGTCTCCATTTGTTGAGAAAGAATGGTGTTTCTGGTTTGCCTACTATTCCTAGGAAATTGAAGCAATGTGATGCTTGTATCCTTGGAAAGCATAGAAAACAACCATTTCATGATTCTACTTCCAGAGCATGTAGAAAACTTGACTTGATTCATTTTGATTTGTGTGACCCTATGCTTGTTCTTTTTGCAAATATAAATAAATATATCATATATTTTACTGATGATTACACAAGAATGTGTTGGGTATACTTGCTAAAAGATAATCACAAGTTTTTGAAATATTTAAAAATGTTCATGTATGGATTCAAAATGAAACTCAATCTCGTATTGTCTCTCGACACACTGATAATGGAAAAGAGTATACATCTATTGAATTTGAAATCCACCTTCTCCAATACGGGATCAAGCATCAAACCACAATTCCATAAAATCCTCAACAAAATGATGTAGCTAAAATAATGAATAGGACACTCCTAAATATGGTTCATTCCATGATGTTTTTCAAGAATGTAAAATTGATGTTTTGGGCCGATGCAGTTCTATGTGCAGTTTATGTGAAAAATAGGTGTTCATGTCATGCTCTTCAAAACAAGACTCCTTATGAAATGTTTTATGGCCGCATTCCTTTGATAAGGCATCTCAGTGTCTTTGGTTCCACATGGTATGCCTTGATTCCTAAGGAGAAAAGAAGCAAGTTTGATGTAAGGAGTCGGAAGTGCATCTTCTTGGGGTACTCAAATACCACAAAGGGGTATCGTATTTTTAATTAGACAAACAATAAATTCATCCTTTCCAAATATGTAATCTTTCTTGAATCCTCCTAGAAAGACAAAATTGTTGAGAGGTATCTTGATCATCTGGACAAATTCACTCGTGTAAAGACCTATCATGAATTTGTTGATGAGATTCCACATATTGAAGGGGGGATCCCTATCTTGGGTCAATCTCTAAAATCTCTTTTGAAGCACTATCTTCCCCACATGAATAATTTCTCGACACTTCATTAAAACCTAAAGTTCATTTGGATGATGTGATCGAAAGGATTGAAAATTTGAGACTTGATGAGAACTCAACACCATATCAATCAACTGAGACACTTGGACCATCTAAAAAACATCCACCAAAATGGCTCACAAAAACACTTGAAATTGTTCATCCTAATGAGGTCGGAAAGATAGGAACCATAATTTCCTCAAAACGAGATGGAAGTAATGAAGATAATTCAAACTCGGGTGATGTAGATGACATGGACATTTAATATGATTGTGAGTTGAGTTTATCTACTAACCTTGAACCGACTTCCTTTAAAGAAGCCACTTCTCATAATGATTGGAAAGAAACCATGCAAAAGGAATATGATGCTCTCATCAAGAATGGGTCATGGAAATTGGTGGATCCTCTATTTGGAACTAAACCAATCGACTACAAGTGGGTATTCAAGAACAAGTACAAATCCGATGGCTCACTTGAAAAAGCACAAAGAAAGGCACGTGTCAAAAGGATTTGCACAAAAAGAAGGTGTTGATTATGAGGAGACTTTTTCCCCCACAACAAAATGGGATACCGTCCATACTCTATTTTCCATGGAAACACATATAATGGATGGAAAATTCATCAAATGGATGTGAAAACTTCTTTCTTGAATGGAGACTTGAAAGAGAATGTTTTCATGTCTCGGCCAGAAGGATTTGTTGTGAAGGGACAAGAACATAAGGTATGCAAGCTCATCAAATCCTTATATGGCTTGAAATAAGAACCATGAGCATGGTATGAAAAGTTAACCGAGCATCTTGTAAAATTGAATTTTAAGCATTTCAATCCTAGAGATGCAATGTTGTTTGTCAAGAAAGTTATAAAAATTGTTGTATATCTTGTAGTATATGTAGATGATGTGTTTATAATAGGGAAAAATGAGATCTACATTGCATCCATAAAGAAAGAGTTGAAGAAAGGCTCTGAGATGACAGATTTGGGACATCTTTGCTACTATTTGGACACTGAGGTGACTCAAAATCCAAGGTACAAATTCATCTCCCATAAGAAGTACATTGGAGAACTATTGAACAATTTTGGCATGATTGAGTGCAATCATGTTTCTACTCCAATGGAACAAAATTTGAATTTCACATAAAAAGAAGGGAATGGATTTGAGGACGCAACCAAGTACAAACAACTTGTGGGAAGTCTTATATATTACTACCACCAGACCAAACATTTCATTTGTTTTGGGATTATTTCTAGGTTCATGCAAAATCCTTGTGAAGGAAACTTATTTGCTGCAAAAAGAGTTCTAAAATACTTGAAGGGAACACAATATTTTGGACTCGGGTGCTCTAAGGTGGATGAATTCAACCTTATCAGATATTATGATTTAGACATTGTTGGGGATAAAGAAAATTGAGTGTCAACTTTAGGATATCTCAAGAGTCTTGGATCAACGGTTGTCTCCTAGAGATCACACAAACAATCAGTTCTAGCATATTCCACAATAGAGGCAGAATATGTGGCAGTCGTAGAAGAAATGAAAGAGATTGTGTGGCTCAGTAAAATACTTGAAGATTTGCAGGAGAAACAAGTGAATTCTACTCCTCTTCTAGTTGAAATACTTATGCAATTGAGTTGGCCTAGAATCTTATATTCCATGATCGAACAAAGCACATCAACACAAAGTATCACATGATTCGATAGCATGTAGAGGCGAAGACTATTCACTTTATAAATTGTTCCACAATTGAACAAATTGCGGACATCTTCACCAAAGCACTTGGAAGAGAAAAATTCAAAAAGTTTAGAATGATGCTTGGACTCACAAACACCCCTTCGTATTAAGGGGGGGAATGTTGGACACATAATCTTTGGGATTGCATTATTGTAATATTAATGTAAATATGAAAAGTCATAGGTGATAAGAAGAGTCACTCGTTACCTAGAAGACCAACGGTCATTTTGATTGCATGTATGCACCACTCATGTTAATGCAAATCACATAAGTGGATTTACGAGTTCCTCCAATACCTGGCCTGAAAATGATAGAGGGGGTTAACATTCTGTAGTAACCTAATAGGCCACAGATCTGAGGTCACTCCATAGTGATTTCCCTCTCCTTTGTACTTGCATTATTTCTATACCAGATAAAAGAGAGTAGAGCAGCCTCACCTTCTAGTTGGGTGTTATCTTGTAAGGGTTTCCCAGAGAAAATATTTGTGTTATTTTGTGGATGGTGAGTGATTTTATTTTACTCTTCTCTATTTTTCGCATTTTATCTATTTCATGCATAAACAAAAAATCAGTAACTAAAGGTTTTGGAATCTAAAGGAATTTAACCTTCATAGTGTAGATTTCAGTTTGATTTATTAGATCTGTCGTGACGTAGTGTTCCAGTGGAATATCCACGACAGTTTAAAAATCATATTTTTTTAAGGGTTTTGTAAGAATGTGTTTGAACTTTGTATCCGTTGCTTGTTAATGAAGGGATTAATTATTCTAACATTCTCTTAGATTAATTTGGTTTCTGATATGTGATATCATTTTATATGTTCACATCACTATCTCTACATTATAGAATATATTTGTGACAAGGCTTCCTCAATTTCATTGGTCTTTGGGAATTAATTAGAATTATATGGTGTTTGCATCAAAGGTTATGGTAGAGTTTTATCTTTCAAGGGTATTGTTTTAGTCTTCTAAGTTGCTTGATGATTTTGTTGTACCAAAGCATGCTTATATTTTGTATATATATTTTTTGTAAAATCTTGAAAGGAAACGGAATTGTTTTTCATGAATTCATGTTTTCTACGAGGATGAAATGTATTATTTACCATTATTCAATTTTTTTATGGGATTCTCTTAGTTTTTTTCCTTATTTTGTTACTTTTGATATGGGTTTCAAGTTGTGCTTTCACAAATCTTGTTTACTTTTCAAGATAAAGAAATTTAATATTAGTTGCCTTTGTTCAAAACTTGGGCGATATTAGAGAGCTAAGTTCTAACATGTTTGCTTTCAATTGTAGAATATTATATGATATAGGTGGTCCATATGCCTTGTTAGCTAGGAAAGATGCTAACTAAGCCTTGGCAAAGATGTATTTTGATGAAAAAGAATTAATTGGAGACATTGGAAGTCTTGGTCCATTTGAATTAGATGCCCTACAAGATTGGGAGTACAAATTTATGGGAAAAGAGGTCAAGGTTGTTTAGATTAAGAAAACCACCCCCAAGAAAACATAAGTCATCGGAAGTATATCTAACAATCGACCTAAAGCGGAGAATACTTTGACTAGACAATATGCAACAAAGGGTGGTGAGCATGTTGAAGCTGCTATAGAGCCACATGAATAATTTGTTGAACTTGTATCATCAAATGCTTAATGGTTGATTTGAAATGTTGAATAATAAATGAAAGCAATTTTTGCAATTATAAAATTTAATAGCAAATGAAAGCAATTTTTGCAATTATTAAATTTATTGTAACTTTACTATAAAAGGCAATAGCATGGTATTAGGTTATAACTTTTTGGGTCAAGGGTATGTTATTATTTATGTGCATTTCGTTTCCATTATGGTTGTAAAGATTTGGAGTATCTATGGTAATTATTGAAGTTGTTCCAAACAAAATAAACATGCATAGATAATTAAACAATTTATGACTGAAGCTTGCTATTTCCACTTGGTCAATTAAGTTGGATATTTGAGTGGTTGAACATGCTTTTCAACCTTGAGTTTTTCAAACTAAATCAACCTTGAGTCTTTCCAACTAAATCAAGAAACAAAGCTACTACCAAAAGCTTTCAAATTATTACTCTGTGAAGCAATTTTAAGATACAAGTCATTTATATTTAACAATATGAAATTATATATATATATATATGAATGATTTAGACCATGCTTTTTGAATTAAAAAAATGGATAAAATGAATAAATCTAAAAGAAAAGCCAAAAGAGAAAGATCGCACCAACCACTTTATTGGTAAAGTGCATAATACACTAATTTATTTATTTGAATGATGAGAGGGCCTTAGTTATCATGATTCTATATGTGGTTTCAAAATCAAGGAACCACGAGGGAACTCTAGATAGGTCTCGCTTATTAACTCTCAAATAATAACGAATGTAATTGTACTTTTTTTTATGAATTATAAATAGTAAATAAAATAAATTATTTATTATAAAATTTAACAATAAAAATAAAAACTTTCACATCTAACTCAACTCATAAAATAACTTTCAAAACTTATAACATATTACAACCTCTCTCATTCATACTTTGATAAGTAAAATTATTAAAAATTAATGCCATATATTACAATCTATTTCATATAGCGCAATCTATTTCACTCAACTACAAATTCATAACCCATGACCAAAATTTTAATAGGACATCACTCAATGATAATAATATAAGGATTATTATTAAAATACTTAAAATTTTATTATAAATACTTTTGTAAAAATAATATTAATTAATTAATTAATTATGAATTCTCAAACTATATATGACGCATGACCTCCTCGAGATTCAATTAATTATGAATTCTCAAACTATGTATGATTCATGAATTCTCAAACTATATATGACGCATGACCTCCTCGAGATTCAATTAATTATGAATTCTCAAACTATGTATGATTCATGACCTCCTGGAGATTCGTTAGTTTGGTTGGAAATGATGAAGATGCATGATGGTTGGCAATCTTACACACTATTAAAAAAAAATATTACAACATTACATGGTATACTTAAATATTAATCTATCAATAATCAAATTAAATATCATATATTTTAAAATTTTAAATGATACTTCACATTGGTTTTAAAAAAATAATTTTTATAATAAATATAATATCAAAATTGTTATTATTATTATTATTATACTATCGAAGGCACTAAGGTAGTATATAGCAATGAATTAGTATTGACTTTTATATTAGTTTTATGTTAACTTAAAAAATGTGTATAAATTTTAATGTTGAACATAACAAATAAAAAAATTTATTTTTCAATATAACAAAATTGGTATTTTTATGACCTCTCATAGGTTAATAAATTGATAGTGTTATTGCAACCTTCCCTTCATTCAAAGTTTGAAATTAATTTTGACATGACTATATATGAGTGTCACTTTCTTATAAGGTACAACTCTATTGATAAAATATTTTTATAACAAATAAGACTCTTTTTTTATTTTCTTTTCTTACTTTTCCAAATGTGTAGTTATGAAACCATTTTTAATTCTTTTGGTAAGTTACCATTGAACTATGAAATAAGATTTTTTTATTTTTTTTCCAAATGTGTATCTATGAAACCATTTTTAATTCTTTTTGTAAGTTATCATTGACCTATGAAATAAGATTTTATTTTTTTTTAATATATATATTTTTTATTTTAACCAAATGTGTAGTTATGAAACCATTTTTAATTCTTTTGGTAAGTTAATTGATAGCTACAGGGTTAGAAACCCAATGGATCTAGTGGCAGTCTTCCCATCAGTTTTTTTGGCAGACGTGATTTGACATACGGTTAAACTTGTCAGGACAATCTCTACGAACGCAAAACCTCCACTATACACTAAAAAATGTTATTCAAAAAACCAGCTACTTATGGAGACATATGATAGAAATGTTGGGCTCCAAAATAAATTTAGGTTTTTCTGAAATGACATATTTTAATTATAGAAATGGGCTAAAGCACTCGCACACCCTCTGAGAGGAATGGAAAACCTCAAAAGTAAACGAAAAAGTTTACATAGATAGTGGGATATAAAATTTATGTGATACAATAAAATAATAATTAGATAACAAAACAATTATATATATATATATATATATATATATATATATATAAAGATATCAAACTATAGTATAATAGACAAAAATATAAGGTAAAAACTACATTTGATTAGTGGTTTGTTGTGACTCCTAAGTACCTTTTTAAGGGATAGGGCATAAGAATTTTGCTTTTCTCAATCATCTCGAATCCTCTTTCCAAGATCTTCATCATCTTCTGCTAGTCAAGAGCTTTCCAACAACTATTACCATGCTCAAATCCGAGCTCTGGATTGGATTGGAAGTGCAGCAGGCTGCGATATACTGCCTCCGAAGATAATAAAAGAAAATTTACTCAAATCTATGTAAACTTACTGAGTTTCGTTTACTTTTGAGGTTTTCCATTCCTCTCAGAGGGTGTGCGAGTGCTTTAGCCCATTTTTATAATTAAAATATGTCATTTCAAAAAAACCTAAATTTATTTTGGAGCCCAACGTTTCTATCATATGTCTCCATAAGTAGCTGGTTTTTTGAATAACATTTTTTAGTGTATAGTGGAGGTTTTGCGTTCGTAGAGATTGTCCTGACAAGTTTAACTGTATGTCAAATCACGTCTACCAAAAAAACAGATGGGAAGACTGCCACCAGATCCATTGGGTTTCTAACCCCGTAGCTATCAATTAACTTACCAAAAGAATTAAAAATGGTTTCATAACTACACATTTGGTTAAAATAAA
>JASDQU010101822.1:443485-466790 GCA_032191745.1 Picea mariana
AAAAAAAAAAAAAAATCTTATTTCATAGTTCAATGGTAACTTACCAAAAGAATTAAAAATGGTTTCATAACTACACATTTGGAAAAGTAAGAAAAGAAAATAAAAAAAGAGTCTTATTTGTTATAAAAATATTTTATCAATAGAGTTGTACCTGATAAGAAAGTGACACTCATATATAGTCATGTCAAAATTAATTTCAAACCTCGAATGAAGTGAAGGTTGCAATAACACTATCAATTTATTGACCAATGAGAGGTCATAAAAATATCAATTTTGTTATATTGAAAAATAATATTTTTTATTTGTTATGTTCAACATTAAAATTTATACACATTTTTTAAGTCAACATAAAACTAATATTAAAGTCAATGCTAACTCATTGCTATATACTACCTCCGTGCCTCCGGCAGTATGTTTTAAATAGTGGGATATAAAATTTATGTGATACAATCAAATAATAATTAGATAACAAAACAATTATATATATATATATCAAACTATAGTATAATAGACAAAAATATAAGGTAAAAACTACATTTGATTAGTGGTTTGTCAACTTATACAAAAGCTAGATTGACAACCATTTTGTTGTGAGGAGAGTTTACTAGCTTGCATTGAATCAAAAAGAAAATCAACACCCATTGTAACACACCTGACTCCTAAGTACCTTTTTAAGGGATGGGGCATAAGTATTTCGCTTTTCTAAATCATCTCGAATCCTCTTCCCAAGATCTTCGTCATCTTCTGCTAGTCAAGAGCTTTCCAACAACTATTACCATGCTCAAATCCGAGCTCTGTATTGGAAGTTATTCCCTTCTGAAGTTCTTCAGGCATCATTGGTCAAAGGCCATGTGGCACCCACGTGGGTTCACCTCACTCGTTCCATCCCACCTGGCACGGACTCGACCAAGGTCGTCATACTTTAGCGATGACATGGTCGCTAGAGGGGCAGTTACAGGGAAGGTTCCCCGTGCCTTCACGATTACCGAGCCTTTAGCCCTTCATCCTTCCTGACCATGTCAAAAACACCCCCAGAGACTCGAAGTCCCGAAGTTCCCTAGCACTCATGCATCTAAGGTGGAGATCAATCCACCGTTGATTCCAATGGCTGAGATTCACCCTCATTCAACGCATGGGCTTAAGGGATTTCAGCGTTCGACGTTGAACGCCCTTTTCTCTATTCGCATATCTTCTAGAGTTTTGAAACCTCGAAATCCTGCCACATGGCTCTGACCTTTGGCCCTTTTGACTCAACCAATATACCACACCAAAACCATCCGAAGTTCTGAAACCCGGACTCTCGAAGGGTCCACAGTTACACATGGTGGCACGTTAAACGTAGGGGCGGGGACAGGTAGGTTTGGGCCTTCGACCGGCTAAACCTGGCGTCCCAGCTTCCCAAATTTCTCGAAGTCCCGAACTCCTAGTGCCCCAGGGTATTCCACCAGCTATTAGACCAAGCGAGCATGTACCAGGGTGCTAACATGCGACATATGGCATAGATGACACGTGGCCCTATCAATGGGTGACACCTGTCACGTTCCAATTGAAATATAAGGTATGTAAAAGGTACAAATCAAGGTCACATGTGGCATGCCGAACATGGGTCCATGTCACCCTAGGCGAGGTCAGCGTGCCATGTCACTCTTGACTGACAGCCTCCGGGAGTCTCTAGCTTCTCCTTCTTGAGAAATCGTTCTAAGCTCCGAAGCCCAAACCCCCGCCAACAACCTCCCAATACCCCTTTTATCCCACAGTCGAGATAGGTCCATGTAGATCCATAGATCTACAGCCTTCGTCGCTTCGCGACTTCAGTATTCGGGAGATTGGTTGTCTAGTTTCCTTTTTACTCCTGGAGTGGTCAATGCCAGACTGACCACAGTCTAGATCCAATGGTCAGGAGGGATCTCGACGCATCCTCAAATCGACAGTCCTCATCACTTCGCAACTTCGGCGTTCGGGGGTTTTGCCTGTTTAACATTCTTGTTGTCCCAGAGTGGTCAATGTTGGTTTGACCATGATGTAGATCCAACGACCAAGGAAGATCCCGAAGCATCCTTGGATCTATGATTCTCGTCACTTCGCGATTTCGACGTTCGGGGGTTCCACCCATTTAACACTCATTTTATTATGGAGTAGAACTTCGCCGAAGTGCTATACGCTAATCCTTCCACTAGTTGATCAAATAGTTGAGAGAGGTTCTCAATGGACTCCCAAATCAACAGCTCACAACTCTAGCTCAAAGGTCCCTAGGTCTCAGTGTTAGGCCACTCCTATAGGACAACTATCAACCTGAAACATCCTGGCGAGATGTGTGGCACATGCCTCAGATCACCGACATCTCTTTACTATGTCACAAGGCCACCACACATGACAACATTGTTGCTTGACACGTGGAACCCCACATGCTCTCGACGTGATACGCACATCCCCACGATCAAATGGCCAAGAGGGGTCCCGAAGGATCCTTAGATCAACGACCCACATTACTTCGTGACTGCGACATTCAGGGGTTTTGGTGTTATAACACCTCTTTTCTCTCGAAGTGGTCAACGTCAGACTAACCACGACATAGATCCAACGGTCAGGGGAGGTCCCGAATACCCTCAGATCTACGGCTCGCGTTACTTCACGTCTGAGAAGTGAATCGAGGTTTAACTGTAATACCCCAAGGACGAACCCCGGTTGTTTTATGAATTGTAAACATGTTTTGTAGGTTGGTGAGTTGAGCAATTATAAGATGGTAAGCTTATGTGTTATTAGGCCGGAGAGCCTAGGTGTTAAAGGCCAAGAGCATGTTTTTGTACATGTAACTATTCATATCAGTAATATAAAAACATCATTGTGTGTAGACTGACCACAAAGAAAGAGTGATGGGGGACTAGGCTCCCACTAGGCTGGGTAAGGGAGAGGGGGCTAAGAGGTTGGAAAGAGGGGTTAAGCTTAAGGGCTTAATTCCAAGAGAATAATATTTTTTTATTATTCCAAAAACTGATTAGAAGGATATGTTTTTATCCTAAGTTCTTTTGGGAGGACGGGTGACTTCCAAATGGAAAGGAGCGTGCTTCATGGGCGACATGTGTCAGCTCAGGCACATGCAATTTAAGATGTAAAGTCAACTTGTTGGGGGGTTCACTTCCCATTATTCCATCCTCGCCTAAATCGTTTGGCCTCTGTCGTTGACCTCTGCATCTTCCATGCACCTCTGAAACCAGTAACCTATGAAGCTTATCTGTGTTTTCCTGTGAAACCGACTTATTTGTGCTTGCCAAAACCGTGTTGTGCCTTACCGAATTTTTGTTTGTTGCCATTACCTGAGTTATATTGAGCTTTGTTGTTGTCCTCACCTTGTTGGAAACTGAGTGGAAGCTGGTTGAAGAAGTGGGTTGTCAAGCCCATGGTTGAAGAAGCGAGTTGTCAGGCCTGTGGTTGAAGAGGCAGGTTGTCAGGCCTATGAACAACTCTCTCCAGGTGAGAGAGTTTGCTAGGAAGTGATTTTCTCCTAGAGAGAGTTCAATACTATCTACGGAGCTCTGAAAATTCTTGATCCGACCTGTTCCCGAGACCTTGAAAGGGGAAATGGAGTAGTCGATGGACTATGGAACAGTGAAGGTGCATATTCCCTGGGTGGAACATGCATGTGGGGAATGAGAGCCCATGAGTAGTGGGCGTAAGAAGGCTCCTGGAGAGAATCCTTCCAGTTGCACTGTGCAGTTTGTTGTAACCTCAGCCTAGTATAAGATTCCCTTGCCCTAGGTGGAGCTTAGTCCCAGCTCGAGGGTGACCCACTGCTGAGCGTGATGAACAGCGTGGTCTAAGGCTGGGAGGTTCGTGGAAGGTTTGCACGCAGTTGGTGTACTTCAATTGAAAGATGAGTATCTATTCCTATGATCATTTACATGTTGTGTTTATGTACATGTGTTATAATTAATGAATATTGCCTGTATATGATGTTATACTATGGGTTTCACCTGTGAAGTACTGCATGTATGCTTTTACTGTTATTTCCACATTAATCTATGTATGAACAGAATACGTTGTCTATTTAGGTTTATATTTATATGCATATGACAATTGTCATTTCTATGAGTAGCATGCACCAGCCTGAGTGGCTGGGGACGTTACAAATTGGTATTAGAGCTAGTTGAGCTAAGTGAAGTGGCAGAGTAGTGGTGTTTCCTGAGCTGTTGGTGGTTGGGGACGTTACATTAACAAGGGGATGAAACCTACGATAACGGGTAATTGACCGCCAGTTGTCAATCATCTGTCAAGTTGCCGGTTTGACAGGTCGCCTTCGACGCATTTGGACGTTGCAATGTCCATTCACCCCAGAGCTCCAGACTCCCAGAGTCCTGAACAACTTAGCTCATTTTTTAGTGTGGCGAAGGGTTCCAAGGTCCTGGTCCTATGGAACTCTGTCAAGCCCTAGAGGACCCGATGGACTATGGAACAGTGAAGGTGCATATTCCCTGGGTGGAACATGCATGTGGGGAATGAGAGCCCATGAGTAGTGAGCGTAAGAAGGGTCCTGGAGAGAATCCTTCCAGTTGCACTGTGCAATTTGTTGTAACCTCAGCCTAGTATA
Source organism: Picea mariana (assembly GCA_032191745.1). NCBI lineage: Eukaryota > Viridiplantae > Streptophyta > Pinopsida > Pinales > Pinaceae > Picea > Picea mariana. The sequence goes on from JASDQU010101822.1 coordinate 448,071, forward strand.
AGATTCCCTTGCCCTGGGTGGAGCTTAGTCCCAGCTCGAGGGTGACCCACTGCTGAGTGTGATGAACAGCGTGGTCTAAGGCTGGGAGGTTCGTGGAAGGTTTGCACGCAGTTGGTGTACTTCAATTGAAAGATGAGTATCTATTCCTATGATCATTTACATGTTGTGTTTATGTACATGTGTTATAATTGATGAATATTGCCTGTATATGATGTTATACTATGGGTTTCACCTGTGAAGTACTGCATGTATGCGTTTACTGTTATTTCTGCATTAATCTATGTATGAACAGAATACGTTGTCTATTTAGGTTTATATTTATATGCATATGACAAATGTCATTTCTATGAGTAGCATGCACCAGCCTGAGTGGGTGGGGACGTTACAAATTGGTATTAGAGCTAGTTGAGCTAAGTGAAGTGGCAGAGTAATGGTGTTTCCCGAGCTGTTGGTGGTTGGGGACGTTACATTAACAAGGGGATGAATCCTACGATAACGGGTAATTGACTGCCAGTTGTCAATCATTTGTCAAGTTGCCGGTTTGACAGGTCGCCTTCGGTGCATTTGGACGTTGCAATGTCCATTCACCCCAGAGCTTCAGACTCCCAGAGTCCTGAACAACTTAGCTCATTTTTTAGTGTGGCGAAGGGTTGCAAGGTCATGGTCCTATGGAACTCTGTCAAGCCCTAGAGGCTACACTCCTAACTCTTAGCCAAATTTTGGTTAAGGCCGTGGGCATGAGCCCATGGTTACTTGGACGACTGGTTTGAAGGAAGTGCCTTTCTTTCACAAAATTCAAGTTCTCAAACAGGGAAAGGAAATTCGAGGGATCGACCGGACCCAAACGGTCTTGTAGAGTCTGTCCCAACTCTTTACTTGTGGAATTGATCCCTGAGCAATCCCTTTAAGGAATTCTCTAACCAATGCAGAGGCCAAAGCCTTATGTTCCAAATTCATTTAGAACCTCATTACTGATAGTTTTCATTTTCTAGGCAGAAGTAAGTAGAAACCTTTGACAAGGGACAATGGTTAAACGCTACCTCAAAATATTCGTTCGGCTAGACTGCCAGAGTCACAATTATCTAACATCTCAAAAAGATACAATAATATACCATCATCCCTATATATCAAGGATGTATCTGTATAGAGAAAATACAAGCATTCAATCAGACATTTTAAATTCGAGTCTACGGAGTCTATGGAATACTTATCTATTACAGTCGATCACCGACCAACTGACTGTGGGTGTTCGCCTTTCCACCCAACCGTAGGCTTAGAGGCATTCATTCTTAACGCTCTTGCCACCCCCATGCCAAGCCATGATATCACTAGGGAACTTTTGCAAATTCTCAGAGATCCTTTCTTTGTCACAGCCTCTATGAGGTTTATCGAATGCTCCCTTAGCATCAAGCTCGCGACCCTTTGCTCAGGTCATGTTTTCTACAAATTCTTCGAGATCCTTTCTTGTGTTCTCTCCCTTTTACCAGAACAATTTAATCCTTTAGTTTTTCTTCTCCGTTGGAGAGCCACACGCGCTCCTCCTATTTCTGAATTGTCTCTTCTTCTCTTGCACGCCCTCCTTTTTTCCCCTAGGGAGGTTTTGAACCTATCCTGTTCCTTATGTCAGAAGGAACTCGGGTCAGTATGGGCTTGCAGGAAAACTGCACTCTATGGTACTTCAAGATGACAATTTTTTGTCTCTTCAGTCAGACTCTCCATGCTTCCATTCATGGGGGTAGTTGATTGTTCAACCATCGGTCCTTCTTTCACTAACTAATTTTTCCTTGGGATCATGATGAGACTTATTATTTCAGCAAGGAGAATTTCGGTCATTTTGACATAATGAACCCTCTCTACAGTTTCCTCACTCTTTCCTCTAGTGATATCATGGCCAGTACTTCAAGGCCTCACCCCCACAGTAAGTTATTTGCGATCTAAACAATAATACATTTACATTGTTCACATGCCATAGCATGGTAATCATAATTAATGATTAATTACAAGCTGGGGGAAATAAGGGTGTTACACCCATATTGGTTTCTCTATGATCTTTGTGCTTAATTTTGGTATTAATTGTCATGGTTTGGCTACACTGAGAATACAAAAAGAGACTGAGATCCTTGTGATTATTACAAAAGCTTTCCATAGAACTACTAAGAAAGGAGAAATTAATTAGCATTGACACCAGGAGGGTTGTTTTCCTTTGGAACCTGAGGCATGTCGTTGTTGGAGTCTTCAAAGCGGATTCCTGAGCTTGCAACGATGATGGTAATCTTCTTATCCAAAGCTTTAACTTGCAACTGAAGATACTCATACTCATTTTGCATGAGAAGTTCGTTGAAGATGACTTGTTTCTTAGTGATGGCCCTCCCTAACAGAGCCTTCATATGCCAATACAATTCTATTGTGCGGTAGTACATTATGTTTTACTCTAATATTTCCCCACACCCCCACCCTTACCCTTCATATGCCAATACAATTCTATTGTGCGGTAGTACTTTGTATCCCTTGCTCGGGTTGAGCCTATGTTAGGTATCCATCCTAACATTTCCAATTCAACTATGCTTTCTTGATTTTGCTCCCGAGTACGACGGACTTAATCCTCCATGGCCTCCACCGCATCCCTTGTTGCAGGAGGAGTTTGAATCTGGAAGAACTCAACAACTAGGATTGCTTCTCGATGCACCCTCAAGAGAAGTAATCGTTCTCTAGTCCTACGACCCCTAGCCCTACCCTATGTTCTGCCCATGTTGGTATGCTTGATTGTTGGATGATGCTCGATTGGAAAACTGCAGAGGTTTTTTCTCCAAGTGAGAGCACTTGAACCCAGAGAGCCTCTTAAACCAACTCCATTTTCTCTTTGAAGTTGTGTGAGAGCTTGTCTTGGGAAAGAATAAAAGAAGGGATGAATTATAGGCCTCATAACTTTCAATTAAATGCAAGGATGAGTTGCCTCCATTATGAAAGAATGTGACCCTTCTGTGGCGGTATGAACCTTTAACACTACCTGATTCTTGGTACGATGGAGGCTGAGTTTACATCTGCTATCACCCACACTCGTGTCGCTATCTCTATGCTAAGTTTCCATTATATAGACCTCGTTTTCCTTTCACGAGCTTATTAAAACAGGGGCTGGACTCTTTATGGTTGCTTAAATGTTGTAAATGGATGTTAAGGGAAAAGATGTTTGAGAAACCTATGCCAGCTAGTCTCGATCCAAGATGGACATGTGATCTTGGCCATGTACCCTAATCAAGGAAAACAATTATATTTTAAATGTAACATAACTATTTAGTTATTAACATAAAAAGGAGATGAACTCCATTGAAATTTAATTACTCTATATAAAAGTATATCTTTTACATGAATTTATTGAGTTTGTTTCTAATAATTTGTTAAAAGTTTTTATTTAATTAGAAAAGTAATATGAATTTATTAAGTTTGTTTTTAATAATTTGTTAAAAGTTTTTATTTATTTAGAAAAGTAATATGATATAAAAGTGGGAAGTTCCTAAGTAATAATTGGAGAAGTTGAATTAAAGTTCTTAAGTAATAATTGGTGTTATACAGATAGATTCAAATTTTGTTATTAAATGGACATTTAACTTGGGAGCTGGTACTAATAACAAGTTGAGTTGATGGGAGTGTGGACAATTCTACATTTAGCAAAATTACACAATTTATAGACGATCCAAATAATCGGGGACTCAAAATTGGTGATAGACTGGTGCAATGGTGAAGGCAAGTTCCAAAACGTGGCACTGGAAGGCTAGAAGGAATGTATTTTGAATTTACGCAAACATTTTGAAAATTTCTCCTTTATTCACTCTTATAGACAATTTAACAAATTAGCGGACGATCTATTAAAAAAGGCCCTGCTAGATAAAGATCATTTTGGTCAGATTGTCTACACGCGATGGAGAGATAATGTGCCAGATATAACTCAGCTCATCAAGGTTTTTTGATTTAATATACTGTCATAGTATTTGACTTTCTGCTGATGTGAGGAATGGCGGTTTTAAAAAGACTCAACAGGAAATTTTATCTCAGTTATGGATCAATGTAAAAGGGGCACTTTATTCTTATGCTTGACTCATGATGTAATGATCAATAGAAGACGGATAAGACCGGGAAGTTCTGAAAAAATTCAATTGGTTGAAATTGGACAACCAATTGAAAAAAATCAACAATGTAATCCTTTTATATTTTCAATATAAGAGTAATTTTCTTTGACTGAAAAAAAATTGGAGAAGTTGAATTAAAAACAATTTTAAAGAAATCAACAATGTAATCCTTTTATATTCTCAATATAAGAGTAATTTTCTTTGACTGAAAAAAAAGTAATCCTTTTATATTTTCAATATAAGAGTAATTTTCTTTGACTGAAAAAAAATTGGAGAAGTTGAATTAAAAACAATTTTAAAGAAATCAACAATGTAATCCTTTTATATTCTCAATATAAGAGTAATTTTCTTTGACTGAAAAAAAATTGGAGAAGTTGAATTAAAAACAATTTTAAAAGAAGAGTCAAATATTAATATAAAATAATTGAATCTTAACGTGATATCGGGACACAAAGATTCAAAAAGAGAGATGAGTTTATAAGTATTTTTTTGATGTAGTAGAGAAGCATTTACCTTGTGCTTCAACATAATAGAGTAAAATTATCTTTATGCTTGATTAGAATGGGGGATAATAAAAATAGATGATGTTTTCATGGTTTAAGAGGTCTATGCTTAGTATATAAGGAAGGGATCAAGTGTATGGTTTAAGAAGTTTATACTTAGTATATAAGGAAGGGATTAAGTGTAGGTGATGTTCAATATGGATTATTGTCTATTGATTTAAAAGTTTGTGGATTTAGGGAATTACTTCCAATAATTGGGTTATGAGAGATGTATGTGGATCAATAATTTAATTCAAAAAATTTGTAATTCTACAATGATTTAATTTCAAAGATTTATAATTCAGAAGTTTAGGGGGTGGAATCTAAAAACTTGAAAATTCGACTATGTTACACCTTTACGAGGTTTTCAAGTTTTATGGAACCCTACATATGAAAAATGTTTTAATTGATGTTTTGAATTGTACTATAAGGCTTGAAAAAGAATCTTAAACTATAAGTTTGATCTTATGTAATAACTTGATAATTAAATAATAAAGTACTACTTAACGTGAGAAAAAGCCTTAAACTATAAGTTTGATCTTATGTAATAATTTAATAATTAAATAATAAAGTACTACTTAACCATTAACATAAAACATAAAAAGGAATCAACTCCATTATATTTAATAATTCTTTATAATAAAAATATCTTTTAAATAACTCCATTAAACCCATTTCTAATAATGTTGGCAAACTTTTTTTTGTCAATTTAGAAAAATCTAAAAAATATTTATTGATATTTTAATGAATTTATCAATATAAATTAATATCTTAATTACAATTAATTACACTAATTTTTAAACTATATTAAATTTATTTTCATTATAATAAATTTCAAATTAAAATATAAATATAATAATTTGTTAATACTCTTTAAATAAAATAAATATAAATTTTTTAATTTATAAATATATAGGTTTATTAAATTTCATAGATAATTCAACATTTTATTTTATTTAGAGTAATTATAATAATGATTCGTTAACATTCATTGAGATTAAATTTGATGAGTAATTACTTGGTTTGCTTTAAAAAAAAATGTATTTTTTTTTTTTTAAGATAAGTATTTTTTAATCACCATAATTTAGATGAGTTAAAATATTATTTTGAAATTGTGATTTAATATGGGTGTAGAGAGGACATTTGAAGAGAAAATGTTTTTCATCTTCAACCATCTTAATGTTCCAAAGATGACAAATTCATAAAGAAATATTTTTAAATCTATTATCATATATTACTTTCTTTTTTAAACTTTAAATGTCAATTCAAAATATTTTGTTCATACAAATTGTTTTTAAATCCATTATAATATATTGCTTTCTTTTTAAAGCTCGAAACATTTTTTTTTATATAAATTGAATTAACAATTTATTACTTCATTTTCTTAATCTTTTTCAAATTAAATTTATTTATTTATTTTGCTCTTTTTCAAATTAATTTTAAATATATTAATTTAATTGTATAACTTATGAATAAATCATATATAACTCAAATCAATAACTCATAAATAAATCATATATAACTCAAATCAATAACTCATAAATAAATCATATATACTTCAAGGATAATAATTTTTTTCTCATATTCTGGGGTGGCAGGTGTGGGAGGGGTTATCATGAGCCTTGTAAAAACAATTGAAACATATTTTGTATGGAGACTTGATATTTCATCTAACAATGAAGCAAAAGCCTATGCCTTATTGAAAGGCTTGAGGATAACCATCAATTCTCGCATTCAATCATTGATAGCGGTGGGAGATTCAAAATACACCATAAGCCACTTGGTATTGAATACTATCCCAATGAACAACATATTAACATCAATGTTAGTTCGAGCAAATCAAGAAGCAACCAAATTCACCTATATCAAGTACTACCTTGTGTTACGGGAGAACAATTGTTTAATGGATGGTTTTGATAATCAAGCCACAACTCTAAAAGTGTGGGTCATCAATAGCAATGGTAAACTATACAATCAATCAATTCCTTGAATATTTTAATATGGGGAGCAAGGCACATAACATACAATTAAAGCTTCACATGGCATGGAACAAGGAAGCACAATCATATAGCAGGCTCAATAATGAGATAAGACTTGAGACCCCCATTTGCATGCTCTAGTTCTTGCTCTCACACAATTTTGAATTCACAAAAAGAAACTTCACTTGTCAAGGTAGAATTATGGCTCTTCAATTTGCAATGTAACAATGGAGAATATAGGCTTTAGATCTATGAGGCGGCTTGGTGAGTTCTGTCAACTTGGTTGGGATAATGTGTATTCTTTCCATATTAATTCAAACAGAAGGTGTGCCCCCTCCTTTGTTCCCTATCAGTTCAGGGAAGCTTGTATTCACGTGGACTCTATCTAACATTGGATTTGTGGTTTTAGTTAGTGTTGCAACCATCTCTTTAAGGGTTTTTTTGTCTCTTCTATTTGAGTCCTCTTCAATTCAAAGATAAACTCTCCCTTTGAATTCCAACTCAATCAATGTTTCGTTTAATCCGAGTCAATTCTAGTTTTTCCTAAGCTGGGAGGTGAAATTGTTGACCTTCATTAGCTTAGTGAGGCACATCATTTTATGGATTGTCTCTAGCTCTGCCTTCAAAGATTTTGTAGGTGCTTGTCTTTTCTTTATGTGGATGTTTGTCTTTCTTGTATGACTCCTCTTTGGCTTTAAGAAAATACATTATGGTGGGTGGTGGCTTATATAGTTTTGTCTCTCATTTGAAACAATTCAGGGATTGTTAGAACCAAGGAATATGGATAGTGGGCAATAATGAGAAAATAATATTGACATGAACCTTTGATAATAACAACATTGGGATGGATTATCGAGAACCACAAGAGATTGGGCATGTACTTAGGAACCATGATGAATCTATACAAGGTAATAGAACCTCAAATTTTACAATGAAAACAAAAATACACGAGAATGCACATTAGGTCACCATTCAAATATCAACAATTATGAGCACTTGGGTTTAATAGAAGCGTCAAATGGTTGTCTTGGAAGTGGAATGCAATATGCTTAGGAACATGGTCATAAACATGAGTAAGGGAGATCTATTGGGAGCTTCAAATCAAGTGTAACCAATCAATTCCAACTACTAAGGGATGACGAAAGAACAACCAATGCACCAACTACTTGAAGACATGAAAATTGTCAAGCAAGAATCATACCCAATAAACACAACTATGAAAGAAGCAATCAGTTGCCATGCTTTTTGTTAGGTTTTATGTTTTGTAAAGTTATTAAGATCTTAGGTTTGTTTTAGAGAATTTATACTATTAAGAAATATAGAAAAGTATTGCATAAATATCTAGATAGATTTTATTATAGGCTTAATCAATACTATTTTTTGTCCATGTTTAAAAAACTTAGAATATAAACTTTGATGTAACTTTGCTACAAACTTTAATGTAACTTTTATTAATACAAAATTTCCCAATTATAATTTTAAAAAAATAACTTTTCATCATACTCACTTGTATTAAATTTAATTGACATTTAAATATATTAATTAATTTGAACATTCTCTATTAATATTGATAGGATAAGAAAAATGAAATTAGGAGTAGAAGGGTAATTGAGACCGATTCAACAAAATAGACTTCATTGCTACCTATTTATCCCACACAAGGGCCCAACTTGGAGAATATGAATGTAAGAGATCTAAACTAGAGGGTGAGAATATGAATGTAAGAGATCTAAACTAGAGGGTGTTGGAGAATATGAAACTAAAAATTTTGAACCACACGGTATTAGATATGCCCTTGTTTATAAATGTTTTAGACATGTTTTCCTAATTTTATTTTATTTATAAACATTAATTTTAAATGAAATAAAAATTTCCAAACAATTTAACTTTTTATTATATAATATTTAAAAAATTAAAATATATGATAAATATTAAAAAAATATATTTATCTTGTTACACCAAGATGAAATGAAATACTCATACGACCATATTAATGTGAAAACAAATCTACATTGGATCTCATGTTTAAAATGCTAATTTGCTAACTCAATGATAATTATTAATAAATTATATAAGATATTTATTATATGTAAATAATGAAGTAGTTTGTATTTTTTTAAGATATTTTATTTATAAACATTAATATTAAATGAATAAAAATTTCCAAACAATTTAACTTTTTATTATATAATATTTAAAAAATTAAAATATATGATAAATATTCAAAAAAAAATATATGATAAATATTCAAAAAAATATATTTATCTTGTTACACCAAGATGAAATGAAATACTCATACAACCATATTAATGTGAAAACAAATCTACATTGGATCTCATGTTTAAAATGCTAATTTGCTAGCTCAATGATAAAATTTATTAATAAATTATATAAGATATTTATTATATGTAAATAATGAAGTAGTTTTTATTTTTTTAAGATATTTATTATATGCAAATAATTTGTTAACTCAATGATAACATTTATTAATAAATTATATAAGATATTTATTATATGTAACTAGTTTGTATTTTTTAAGATATTTATTATATGTAAATAATGAAGTAGTTTGTATTTTTTTATAGAACTGTTATTATAATTTTTAAGTATAATCTTGTAAGATAAGTTGGGGTTTTGAACCCGTGACTTCACATAACTAAAAGAAATGGGGGATGGGGGTTTTGTAATCTTTATCATTTCAATTTGGTCATGAATACAATTACCTTATGGAGGGTTTTAACGCAAAGAAGCATCTGGCACCAAGTCATTATGGATAAATCTCTTCATAATTCATCTCTTATTAATTGGATCAGATTTCCTTCTCATAACCTTCATTCTGTCTCAAGGATGTGGTCCAATCTTTTGCGTTCGCTTCCAGTTATCAATCACTGGCCTAGTTGGAATCCTGGGGTAGGTCACCTTATCTCCATTGGGCGAGATAAGATTCTTGGTATCGACGACCAATCTTTTCTCAATTTGGAGCTCCTTTCTATTTTAAATTCGAAACAGGTTCTCACTCTAGCACAAGCCTCTAAATATCGGGATCCTGTAACTCTCGTGGAGGTTTGGAGAAGCAACGAAGAACTGGAGTTAACATGTGTACACGCATCTGATTGGAGCTCGTATACAACTAAGTTAAACAAGGTGGGGGTCACACTTCACGGGGGTGCTAGCAATTCATTTTTATGGGATGGGGGCGACCTTTCCGGGAATTTAACCGTAAAAAATTGCTATGACGCAATTCTTTCAACTCATAATCTTCCGATCTGGCAAGGATGGAAGGTTAATTTGTGGAATTGACGTGTTCAGTTGAAGGTAATTTTATTCTTCTGGCTGGTTTTGGAGAATAGATTGTTAACATGGGATATATTACAAACAAAAGGATGGATTGGCCCGAGCATCTGTCTCCTGTGCAAACAACAGCCGAAGACGATTCTCATCTATTTATTCACTGTGCCTTTGCATCAATGGTCAGGGCAAATTGCGCGCAGATTCTAAATCTTAAGTTTACTTGGGTGGGATAGTCTCTTAATAATTCTATGGACGATTGGTGTAAGATTAAGGCGCTATAAAAATAATCCCAGTTCTGTTATGCTGAAATATATGGTTGGAGCGCAACAGATTGCTCTTTGAAGGTAAAACGCCCTCTGCCTAGGTGGTTATACATATGACTTTAGGTGCTCTCGGGATATTGCCTAATGTTTCAAAATTGCAGAGTCTAAGATTGAGCTCAATCAACAGGATTAGTGGATTTGCAATGGCTTTTTTTGATGGAGCTTCGGTGGCAGGTGGTACAATCTGTGAGGCTGGTGGTGCCATAAAATGCAGAGATTCGACGGACTATAGGTGCTATTTCAATTGCGGAGCTGGAACAAACACTAAAGCAGAGTTATTGGGCGCGTGGGCCTCGCTTTTGATTGCAAAGCAATATATTTAGTTGCTGGGCGATTCAAAGGTGATAATTTATTGGCTCAATAAAAAAGGAAACCTCCAGGCCATTAATATTGAAGGTTGGAAAGACAAAATTAGGGATCTGGTTTCCCTTTTCCGTGGTATCTATTTCCAACATATTTTTAGGGAGTCAAATGTGGGGGTAGACTTGCTATCAAAGCAAGCTCTTTCGGCATCAAGTGGAAGACTTTTTTATTCCTCCTAGGACGGAGAGACAACTGGAACATTCCATCATTATGACATATTTTAATTTCTATCTTAGCCGTCTCTTGTTTTTTTGATTTTTGTATCAAAGTTTCAATGGGTGCTTTGTAAGAGCGTGGAGACTCTATGTTTCTTTTAGTTTGGTGGTGTTTTTTTTGTAAGGTATTGTAAACAGTTTTTGATCACAGAGATGTGGGGGCATGCTGGTCAGTGTAAGTCTTCTTTGAACTAAAGTAGTTCAAAGTTTGTGTTGTTGTAAAAATTGTGTTGTTGTAAAAATTATATCTTAATATAATTTGTGCGAATTTTCTACTGGAAAAAAAAATGTCTTAACAATATAATAAAAATAATAATCTATTTTTAAGGTCACGGCCAAGCCAGCACACCAAATTGGTGTATGAGACACTCTTCATCACCAAATACCCTAATTTATAAGAAATAATAGTTAATAACTTAATAATAATTATTTTAGCCATCTTCTAATTAAATTTTATCAATTATTTTAAGATAACATTGAAAAAAAAAAAGAGCTTATTTTTCCTATTTTAAGATAACATTGAAAGAAGAAAGATTGTTTTTCCTCTCTAATTCTTTTAGAAAATTCTATTATCCACCATGATCTATCCGCTGTTAAGAATAAGTCAGACAAAATATCGTGAAAATCGAATCTGTTGCAGTAAAATTGTGAACTATTAACATTCTTAGATTTAAGAAACAAGTTCCACCTCGAGCAACGTTCCACCAAATAGAAAGCCATTTGAGACAAGGCCACACCTGGATTAATAAACGACCAAGAAACTTCCTGAAGGGAGCTAGACAGTTCAAATCCATGTGACCAGCAGCCCTATCTTTGTTTGACTCTCCGGTCTAAGTGCCAACCCAATGACGAAACCGGGTTGGATGGGCACAAGCTGTTGACAGGCTGTACTTGTGAAGAAGGAAACTAAAAATGGATGTCATTGCCTACCGATCCGTCTATGTAGGGTAGGGTACATTGTTTCCATCGTCCCGTCGCCTCTGCTCTTTAATTTCATTATTAATAATCGCAACCTCTTTTTCACTTTGAATTCAATGTAGTGCAGAGCCTCTCTGAACCAAAAAACGCTTTCATGGCTGCCATTGAACATGGAAATTGAGCATTAAAATCCTTGGGAACGTACTTTCTGCTCCAAGGATACATGAGCAGCTTCTATTTCCTATGTGGGTATTGCTCCAGGGGCCTTGAGAGGCTATTATCAGGTAAGTAACTTGAGCCTTTTGAACTTGCACTCTGCATGCACGATTCTTAGACAAAATAACATATAGCATGCTGGAACACAACGATACCAATATCAATCGCAATACAAGCTCTGGTGATGATCCGGACCAGCTCCCTCTTCTATGCACTGGGAGTAGCAACAATAGCATTGGCCCTTCTGGTGTGCCTGTTAAGTCTGCTATGCATCCTCTATGTCCTGTATTTCAGATTAAAAACCCACCAACATCACTTTTTTGCTCTTAGGGATTTGAATTCTCTCTGGACCATTAGAGTCATGCTGGCCATGTCTGCAGGCCTGTGCAGCCTGGCAGAGTTGTTAAGGCTTCCTCTGTTGAGATACAGGGGCTGGTTGTTGTCTTCAGTGGGGGACCAAACCCAGGAAAACCTCTGCAAAGGCTACCTGGTAGTGTCACAGGGATTCATGGAGCCAGTCTTTTACCTGACCGCACTGTTTCTGGTTCATGGGTCATTGCAGAATGACCCCTTTCGCCCAAGAAAGAAGGGCAATGGCAGGGCAGTTCTTAACATTCTGGTTTGTTGCTTGCCAGTGTTTTTACTGCAGCTATTCTTTGTGATAATAGGACCCGATATGAAGTTTAGAGATGGGCAGGGGTTGTGGAAATTATTGCCAAGACATTTTACCAGGACCTTTGAGGAGGTGCACTATGAAGGTAGCCGTGAGATGGCCCTGTGTACTTATCCTCTATTGAGTACTATTGTTTTGGGCTCTTTTGGAATCATGTACGTTTCATATTTTCTCTATGTGTGCTGGAGGATGCTGTCACTGGTTATCAACAAGAGGATGCAATGTAGAGTCTATGGGCTGGTTTTTGCGGTGGTGCTGTTCCTTCCTGTCAAGGTAGTTTTCTTGGGCTTGACCATCTTTAGAAGGCCAGGTGATGGTAGCTTTGAGTTGCTATCATTCATGGGTTTTGTCATGAGTGTTTTGACGGCTACCTTGGGACAGGGGATTTTGGTCATTCGGCCGATCTCGGATGCGCTGGCGGTCAGGTGGGTTTTTAATTCTAAAGCCCGATTTGAAAATGATAGGCAGTCTTTTGGGTCTGGATCAATTGAGGTGTTTTCAATATCTCCAGTGGGAAGAGATGGGGAGGAATCCTTGTTGGGAAAATGAGGCAAGGTTGGGGATTAAGGGATCCTGTGAATCCTACCAGAGATCAGAGGATAAGTGATTTTGCAGTCTCGGATGATATTTCTAGAATGTATTTTTCAAACAAGTTGTCAATGTAGATCTTCGCCTTGTCAATAGAACTCGATTCTTCCCTCGAGCATTTTGCTGGTAATTTTGTGATTTCTTATTTGAAAATTTTCTTGTTCTTTGCCAAACCTCGGCAGAGTATGTACAGTGATATATGGGGCAGGCAAGGGTTTTAGTTATTGTTCTTTGGCAAGATTGAAAGCGATGAGAGGGTTTTTGGTCCAGCCCAGTGACCTAAGTTGTTGAATGTAACTGTAAAAACGTGCAAATGAATGATCTTGTGGCTACTGAATATTTTCTTTATTTTCTCTACTAATAATACCCGAATATTTAAAGATTGAAGATCCATTTATTGAGGAGAGGGTTTTGCATTGAATTTCACATGGCTGTGATTTCCCTTCCGTACTTTTCGATGAAGAATGCTTTTCCAACTCCTTGCAGGTGGGTAAGATCATTTGCCTTTTCCACATGGTCTATCACGTGCGAGGCAAATTGCAGAAGTATAAAGACAGCATTACACGATAAGTTCAACCGTGACCTATCTCGAAGTACACAGTGCTAAAAGGTCATATTGCATGGTTCGTTCCAATTCAAAATTCATTCAAACATGGGGTTTAGCTAGATTTACGTGACTTTTGGGTTCACTGAATTCTTCATAGATTTCCATGTGAAGGTTGGATAAAAAATGATTTGTCCATAGCTTTTTGAATCAGACTGCCTAAAGTTTTAGGGATTTCGTCAATTCGGTTAAATATCCATTACCCATCATCAGAATTTGTCTAAATATCCATTACTTCGATTTTATTGGTAAATCTCCTTCAACAGTCAAAGCAAATTATTAATGATAACCAAATTGAGTAGAGATATGTATGACATTCTTTTCTTCACCATAAAGTTCATGACTTTAAAGTCATGTGAATTACCTGACTTAACACTACCATAGATTTATTTTAACTTAGGGTTTATTAATCACAGACAGAGATCGAAAATAAATCTAGGTGCAAATCTCTTGAACTTAAAAAATTCAGATGAATTTATGCTGTTTTATAAATATATCTTAATTATAAATCTATGCTGTTTTATAAATATATCTTAATTATATTTTGTATAGTTTAATTTTTTTTGTATTTTGATTTATCAGAGTTAGTCTCAATGCACATTTTCTTTTAAAAAAAGATTTTTCCTTTTAGTCTGTAATATCACTCTTTTACATGTGAACATTGTGGCTGAGATGGTAGAAACCCACGCTTTTAAGAGTTGTAAATTGTTGTCTGTTGGGCGTGGTCCAGTGGTCGATACAGTTCTTCGCCACACTAAAGACCCAGGTTCAATCCCGGGCAGGTATAGAGCCCTATAAATTAAGTTACTACTGAGTTTGACAGCGTTTCATATGCAGTATTCATTAAAAAAAAAAAGAGAGTGGAAATTGTTTAGATCATGTGTCTGTAATATCACTCTTTTCCATGTGAACATTGTTTATATCACTCTTCTTTCCATGTGAACATTGTTTATATCACTCTTTTCCATGTGAACATTGTTTGACAGGTATAGAGCCCTAGCAATTAACTTACTAGGGAGTTTGACAGCGTTTCATATGCAGCATTCATTAATTACTACTGAGTTTGACAGCGTTTTATATGTAGCATTCATTAAAAAAAGAGTGGAAATTGTTTGGAAAAAGAGTGGCTGAGATGGTAGAAACCCACGCTTTGAAGAGTTGTAAGTTGTCCAGTGGTCGATACAGTTCTTCACCACACTAAAGACCCAGGTTCAAACCCGGGCAGGTATAGAGCCCTAGAAATTAAGTTAGTTTGACAGCCTTTCATATGCAGCATTCATTCAAAAAAAGAGTGGAAATTGTTTGGATCATTTGTACAACAATTGTGAGAAACAAATGTTTGAAAGGCTGAATATAAAATTGAGTGATTTTCAAGATATGCCAGATATGACATGAAACAACTGTGGCAAAACTTTTTAGTCATTATGAATCGTGATCACCAGATAAGGAAATAAGCAGTTTAATAAAAGTTCGAGGAAACTGCTTTACAGCTATATTCTTCAATTTATTAAAAGTTCGAGGAAACTGCTTTACACCTATATTCTTCAATTTATTAAAAGTTCGAGGAAACTGCTTTACACCTATATTCTTCAATTTATAATGGGACAAACCTTTTTGATATAATTTGACATTGCAATAATTGCAATAATGCTGTTAATTAGGATGATTAACTGTTAGCTATGTATCAGGTCAATTACTTAGGCCCAGAGTTACAATTATGATTAGAGTTTTGAGTTTAATTTCTCAACTACTTGGGCGTTATTTTTGTGCACAGTATCCACTGCAACTCATGTTTTATCCGGAGTTACAAGTTTTCACTAAGCTAGAATATTTCTTAGAAGGGATCCTGACATAATTGTCCATAATTGAGCTTTCACTTTGACATTGTACAACGGAACAAGAAACTGGAATTGACTCGTCTGTTTAAATAATCCAGACCAAATTTTCCCTTGCAATGGGATTCCAATTTAAGATGATCTTGTGATCTGGTTGTTGGAGGATTTTGTAACCCCCCTTAACCGCCGGAGCTCATTCGACCAACCGAAACCGTCCACCGTCAGCTCATTCGACCAACCGGAACCGTATTTCCCTTAACTGTTTAAACCGCTGACAGTTCATTCGGAAACCAACCCGAACTGTTACTCAACTGCCACAACTCGTTTGGAAACCAACTGGAACCGTTTTCTCGTTTGGGAGCTTCTGGAATGGTCCATTACTCCATACGGTTCTCTACCTAGATATGTGGAACAGTTAACAGTGAGCCAACAGAGGCTTGATGGAAGCTTGGCTATAAAGATTTCGTTTTGGTCCCCAAGCTTGCTTAATTCATTCAATCAATTTCCTTTAGTTTTACACTATCGATCAAAGTGAGCAGAGCTTGGAAGTGCCATACGGAAAGCAAAACTAGTGTGGAACTGGGAAAACTTTTACAACAATTAATCAAACTCAAGCAGCATCAATGGCTGGAGGTATGATCCATTTTGGCATTTAAATTTCGATTCTTTTTAAGAGTTTTATTCTGCATATTATAGAATCGATTTAAAGCTTACATTTGGTATCAGAGCATTTTTATCTCTGCCTTGGTGTTTTGGAGAAAGACAGGTTTATTCTGTCTCGAGAAGTTTCATTGCATTGCTGTGTGACAGCGTTAGACTAATGCTTCATTGCTATACTGTTGATTTAAGAGAAACTATACCAGAATTCATATTACTATCCCTTTCTATGTTTAACATTACAACGAAGCTATCATATGCTTTTATTCTACAGATTGCTAAAGTTATTCCTTCGAATCATACATAATATATCTGTTACTAATTTTTCATTAGTAAATCGACCAGTAGGTTTCTGATCCGCAAAATCTCTTCCATATGGAGGAAAGTTGGTTTTGAAAATCGTTGCAAGTCCATCATTGTTGCCGGGATCTGCTGTGGAGTCTCCAAATATGTAGGAAGCGAACACCATGGGTTTGCTAGGGTTAGTCTGTGCTGTGTTCAGTGGCAATAAAGCCAGCAGACAAGTTACAATACCAATGTTTGCAAACCTTTCCATTACGTCTAATACTTTTGAAATGCTCAACTAGAAACTTTCATGGATATTGCTTAAATCATAGTTTTGGGATCAATTGGTGATGCATGATCTGTCCATGTAGTTTTATTTAGGCAATTTATAATTATTCTCATATCAACTTAATTTTATGCATAAAGAAATAATGTCTAGTGATCCATATAATTTTTAATTGATTAGAGAATAGCCACAACATCTCTAATTAAATAATATTATATATTATGATTGATTAGGATCACATAAGGAATATTTAGACATAAATTGTAATTAATTATACTAAATATAATAAATTTTATCCCACAGGGATTTTTATTATATTTATATAATTAATTAGGATAAAATATTAAATTATTCATAACTTACCCACAGGAATTATGAATTAATAGTTTTATCTTAAAGTTCACTGCTTGAATTGGAAATTTAGCCCACAGGCAATTTTTATGTCATTAGATTCAAATTTAAGCATGAATTTACATTGGTAAAGCATGAAATTTTATTTTATTTTTGCTGGCCTCAATTTTAACGTAAGCATGTAATCTTTAATTTTATGTAGTTGTACAACCTGCAAATTTCTCTGAAATTCGTTGTGATATCCCTGAACTTAAGGGAGATAACTATAAGGTCTGGAAGGAGAGAGTTCTCCTTCATTTGGGGTGGATGGACATAGATTATGCTATTAGGAAAGATGAACCACCAACACTCACTAATACCAGCAATACAACGAACATCATGCTTTATGAGCGATGGGAGCGATCTAATCGCCTAAGCATGATGTTCATTAAGACTAAAATTTCAGCTGGTATTCGTGGTTTCGTTGATCAGCATGAAAAGGTCCGAGACTTGCTGAAAGCCATTGATGATCAATTCGTCACTTCAGACAAGGCACTAGCAAGCACCTTAATCATGAAGGTCTCATCCCTAAGGCTCACCAGTGTGAAAGGTGTGCGTGAGCACATCATGCAAATGAGGGACACTGTGGCTCAACTGAAGAAACTCGAGGTTGAAATATCAGAGTCTTTTCTAGTGCACTACATCTTGAACACCCTTCCGCACCAATACGGACCTTTCAAAATCTCATACAACACACATAAGGATAAATGGTCAATTAATGAACTCATGACCATGTGTGTTCAAGAGGAAGAGCGACTGGTGATGGAACTGGGAGAAAGTGCAATGCTGGCAACGCATGGAAAGGGCAAATCTCAAGCCAATAAGAAAGGGAAAGGTAAAGTACCTCCCCAAGATGATATCAAGAAGAATTCCAAGTGTTTCTTCTGTAAAAAGAAGGGACACATGAAAAAGGAATGCGTCAAATTTTAGAAATGGCTTGCGGACAAAGGTAATACAATCTCGTTTGTTTGTTATGAATCTAATATGGTCAATGTCAATATTAACACCTGGTGGATTGATTCTGGATCAACAATTCACATTTCAAATTCCTTGCAGGGTTTGCAAAACCTAAGGAAGCCAGTGGAAAGTAAGCAAAGCATCTTATCAGGAAACAAGATGGGCTCGCATGTGGAAGCTATAGGAACATGCTATTTAACTTTAAGTAGTGGTTTTGTTTTAGAATTAGAAAAGACCTTTTATGTTCCAAGTTTTTCTAGAAACTTGATTTCAGTTTCAAGGCTTGTAACTTTTGGATATTTTTTTTTTTTTAACAAGAACGGATATGTTTCATTAGTTGGCATTCTGGCAAGCCAGAATCAGAAAGTTACAAATCTGGAGAAGGATGGTGACCTCTAACAGTGCTGCCATCCTTCTAGTGAATGTCTTGGGGAACCAATCCCGTCTGCTTTTGGAGCTAATTCGAGAGATTGA
>JASDQU010101822.1:476734-494024 GCA_032191745.1 Picea mariana
CGGGATACATTTTTATGATGGCCGGTGGAGCTGTATCATGGAGGAGTGCCAAGCAGACCTTGATTGCCACTTCCACTATGGAAGCCGAGTTCGTCTCCTGTTTTGAGGCTACTTTACATGGTGTATGGCTTAAGAGTTTCATTTCTGGGCTTAGAATTATGGATTCTATCTCCAAACCATTGAGAATGTATTGTGACAATTCAGCTGCTGTTTTTATGGCTAAAAACAACAAAAGTGGGAGTTGAAATAAACACATCGACATTAAGTATTTAGCCATAAGGGAATGTGTTAAAGAAAAGAAAGTGGTCATTGAGCACGTCAGCATTGAGTTAATGATCGCTGATCCTTTGACTAAGGGCATGCCACCGTTTAAATTCAAGGAACATGTAATGAATATGGGACTTGGTTCCATTATGTAGTTTCTCATTGTATGGACAATGTTATTTTAATGAAATTCTTAATTATTGTGATGTTTTCCTCATATTTATGTGCACCTTAATTTGATTTGAGAGAATTCATCTGTGTAGGACCAAGAATAAACATAAGGTTTATTCATTAAGAAATTGTTGCCACATAAATTATAAAAGAAATAAATACATAGTAATACATGGAAGATAATACTCATCATAAGAGGACTTATCGCCATGATTCATGTATCTATTACTTAATACAGATTATCAATAGGTTTTAAGATGAGACATTAAGATTGGAAGTATGGACCAAGTGGGAGAATGTAAGCTCCCTTAACCGCCGGAGCTCATTCTACCAACCGAAACCGTTCGTCGTCGGCTCATTCGACCAACCGGAACCGTATTTCCCTTAACTGTTTAAACCGCCGACAGTTCATTCGGAAACCAACCCGAACTGTTACTCAACTACCACAGCTCGTTTGGAAACCAACTGGAACCGTTTTCTCGTTTGGGAGCTTCTGGAATGGTCCATTACTCCATACAGTTCTCTATCTAGATATGTGGAACAGTTAACAGTTAGCCAACAGAAGCTTGATGGAAGCTTGGCTATAAAGATTTCGTTTTGGTTCCCAAGCTTTCTTAATTCATTCAATCAATTTCCTTCAGTCTTACACCATCAATCAGAGTGAGCAGAGCTTGGAAGTGCCATACGGAAAGCAAAACTAGTGTGGAACTGGGAAAACTTCTACAACAATTAATCAAACTCAAGCAGCATCAATGGCCGGAGTTATGATCCATTTTGGCATCTAAATTTCGATTCTTTTTAAGAGTTTTATTCCGCATATTATAGAATCGATTTAAAGCTTACAGATTTTGTACTGGAAATTGGTATAATTATTCAGTTCGAAACGGCATTGTTAAGCAAATGCACTCTACTAAATTCAGCTCCTCCGTGTGTTTTAGGGTTTTGATTTGGTATGTGGCTCGGCTACACTCGTAGACTCTGCAAATATCTATGGTGTAATTGTTCAAATAATTTAAGAGTGCTTTGAGAGTACTATGTTAATGCAAACTGTATTTTTGAGTGGATTCATTGCTTATTCTGACATATTTTTGAGTTCTTTGTCCTTGAGTTTGTGGCTGGTTCTGGTCTAGATTCAGTCTGAGACTCTGAGCCAGTCTAGTCTTTTAGAGTTTTGTTTAACTCATTTAGTTCCTGGCCTTATTATACATGTGTGTATTCTGCACTCTGGACTTCTTTAGAAAATTCTGCACTGTGAACAATGTAGAGATAAATTGGGGATTTGAAAATTTAGATGCAAGCCATTAAGTCACCAGGGAAAGAATGCATATGTATTGTAGAATACTCATGTTGAGTTTCTACTCTGAAAAACATGTGGAGTTTCTACTCTGCAATGATCATCGTCAACAATCAAGACAACAAGAGCATCAAAATTTCCCATCCCATCAAAGACAACAAGAGCATCAAAATTTCCCATCCAGGGTTTGTTATCTCATGTCTTACAATGAAATGATATCCAATTAGTTTTAGTGTAAGTTAATCATCATAAACCAGTTGCACAATTAACGATTGTGGAAAATATTTTAGTGGGCAAACTGTATTTTAACTTTTTATGATGACAAATTTTACACAATTTACAAATGCAATTATAGAATTCAGTAAATGTGGAAAACTTGTGAAGTATGTCTCCAGGCTTGTGCAACGGTGTTTAATTTAAAATTCTGTTTTGCACTTAAACTTGTGAAGTATTTCTCCAGGCTTGTGCAACGGTGTTTAATTTAAAATTTTGTTTTGCACTTGATTGTGCAATTATTCTTTCTCACTAACGCTTGTCACTGGCATAAACGTGATTCAGCAATCGCATGGCATTTATTGATACACAGGGTGATTGTAGAGCTCATGTTATTAGAAGGGAGCCTACAATGATTATCCTGCAATTGAACTGTTTTAATCTTTCCCTTTGGCATTTCTTGTTAAATATGCTAACATAACATAAAACCTTTGGCATTTCTTGTTAAATATGCCAACATCACATAAAATATTTTTTTTAGCAACCAACACCTGAGACCACTATAAACATATTTTTATGTCAGCAGGTACAGTTTATTTTCAACTATTATCACTTATTCATTGTAACCAAAGCACTGAGAAGGGATTCAAAAGAAACTATAAGCACGAATTTCTACCTGCGTAAAAGGCCAGGGTCATGGATCTATGCAGGGTTATTTTATTATTATATATATTTTTAATTCTTTATTATTATTATGGTTGGGTTTTTGTTTTTTTCACTTTTACATTTCCTTTTATTTTGGTTTATCCAATGGACTTCTCTTCTTTGGTTGCATCCATATGACTACAAAAATATTTATAATGCTTTCAACCGTTAAAATCTTTACAAAACTATTATGAGTATGAACTAACACAATATTTACCCTTTATGAGATCGGCAGTGTAGAAAAAGTCATTATGAACTATGCAAAAATCCCCTTTCTTCCACCATATCCCATTTCTTATATGTAACCTTGATGTACAAAAGTAAAATGAATAAATAGGAGGAATGCAAAAATATAAATTTAGAGAGAAAAATTGCTCTATTGCCATTATGACTCAAAGCACCTTACAATGACTCCTTTTCTACTATTGATACCAATATATACCTCTCCACTAAAGAAATTATTACCAATGTATACCTCTCCACTCAAGAAATTATTGCCTTGTGTATAGAACTTAGTCGTTGTTTGCTTTTCCAAATACAATCCTATGGAGGAACTTAATTCACTGAATATATGGACTCCCTATAAAGGAAAACCATGATTCCATTTACCCAAGTTTCAAAGTTCATGTAATTTTTGGGTGAGTTGTAGCATGTCTTTGTCTTCATATTCAACAACAACTTTAATGTGTAGATATGCCAACTAAATTCTTCTCGAACACTTTTAGTTTTGATCATTGGTTTCTATTTATATCAATTTTAGATTATAAGTTTCGATCCTTAAAGCATAAATGTTGGTCTTATGCAACTAGAAATTATCGGCTCTAGGTTTGATTTCTTAAACAATGGTTGCTCCTTGCTTTAAAGAGGACAACTTTATGTCTTCTTGGTATAGACATTCTTGCATTGGAAAAGGTTTGCACATAAAATGATGGGTGTGTTGAGACTTGGGTAAGATGGCACAACGAGTGTAAAACCCTATTCTTACATGCATGTAGAGAGTAACATGAAAGTGATTTAAGACAATGTACCAAATTTGAAGGGATCAATTTGTCAATTTATATGGTGAAGACCATCACCAACTACCCTTATTGTTTGAGTGTGCATATGCAATCAAATCATTATAAGTAGTGGTATTTATTGAAGGTTTAATTAAATATTAATATGCAATCAACATTCCATGTTACCTCGCGTAGATGGGGTGGCAATGACACTTGTCTCATGTGATGGGATAACGTGCGACATGGTTGATGCACTTGAAGTGTGGGAGGTTGATAGTGAGCATGAGCCAATTTGTTCAATGAGATGGTATAGGGGCGTCATTGATGGCCTCGTACTTGGAAGGAACTTGGTAGTAGCGTTCGCTGCGATGATGAATGAAGCACAAAGGGAATTCAAGGAAGCAACATGGACACCACTGGTTCTTGTCTTGAGCAATATTGTTGGGATGTTTTTTATAGGAAACAACACGAAGACAAGGGCTTCCATTGCCCACTGCTTGAGAATCTACTACCTAATCCACTTTTCAATCAATAAGAAGATCACAGAGAACAATGCTTTGAACTCATCCTCGATTACAGACAGGCTTGGGCCTAGTGACCACAATAACCTAAGGGAGGAAAATGAGGCCATCTCATCCATAAGAAAGAGTAGGGGGAGACCCCTAAAGCCCCAAGCTAGCAAGGGAAAGGCCTCACCCTCAACACACACCCACAAGTAGCTCTTGAACACTAGGTGACTTGTAGAAAGGTTTGATGGTAGGCACAAGCTTGCTACTATGCAATCGTTGGAAGAACTCGATGATAGGGTCTATTACCAAAGGCAAAACACTCACAATTAGATCGTGGATAACGAAATGGAGAAATTGGTCCTAGACACAAGTATCTCACACAACATAATCACCCCCTATAACAGAGCAATGGACTTGTATTAGCACACCAAGTAAATAATAGCTTGCAGTATGGACAACTGGACAGAGAAATACAACTTGCTCTTAGAACACATTTTGGACATCCTTAAATTGTTGCATGAAAAATGACTCCTTATGAGATGAAATTTGTGGCCTAAACATTGGAACTTTGTAACTATATGCTTAGACTACTATAGACATGCCCATGGTAACTCAACCATAAAAGACAAACTGATGTTCCTCACTAGAAGAATCATGTAACATCCCATCTCATTTGATGATAGGGAAGCTTATCCAAGGTCTCATGACTCCAAATTCTTTTTAGTCTCTTACATTATAATGTTGCTTATGGTAGGTCTAAGTCTAGGATTTAACATTCATTGTTTTATATTAGGATGCATTGGACTAACCCATGCAACCTACTTATGGAACATTGCATATGATACTCTACAATTAATACTTGCAAACTTATAGCCCTAAAAATTGTTTGGCTTATATGCTTGTTTGAATGTTTGCCAATTTATATGTTCTTTATGACTATAGATAGGGCTCTAAGGCTTGTATTGAAAATATCTATGATTAACCAGACCTTGGTGACCTCTTAGTGTGTCTATAACCTCTTTTTGTATATCTAAATAGACAATATTTCTCTTACTTAAAAACAACATTGTCAATATTACCTAACAACGATTCAAGGTTGCTTATATAAATAATGGTCATGATATAACCATGATCATGACATTCACGCCACATTGCCACCAAGTCATATGTATATGTTGGATACCAAATTGTGTGAAAGTCAGAATCATTGTTTCTCAATACACGTGCCACATATGATAAAACTACAAGTATGAGGGGTAACAAGGACACTTGGTTTTTGCATTGATCATCATACAACCTTAATATTTTAATGGATACCTATCCACTAGAGATTTGCAAACACAAATAACGTGAAGTTTATGGATTTTGATTCTTGGAATATTACTCGGGTGTTGAGCCATGCATAATTTTTACTGTGAAGGCAAAGGCCAAGGCTTGACTAGAGAATGATATGTACTTAGACTTTTTGGATTTTTCAAGTTGTTTTCCCAAGTTGTCATGTCAAGTTATTTTGCCACTTGTACTTAGATGAAAAATATTACAAATAGAAAAGCACAATAAAAACAACTTGCTAGGAGAACAAGTGGGTTGTGAACCAACAAAAGCGAAAAATAGTGGGGAAGTGAGAGAGGAGTACATAGTTGACTTTTCATCCACATGTCAATGCCATAAGTCTTCTCTTGAACCTTGGATACATGTCCTTGGAAGCAAATACTTTGTCATTATCATGGAAATTGAATGGACACCTTACATATGCATTCATGACTTCATACAAAAGTCATCTTCTCATTTTTTCTCATGTTTTCTTTTGACTAGTTTTGGTTTCTCATCATTTTCACTTATATTTTTGGAAGAAATTCATGGGAATTGCTTATTTTGTTGGGAGAAACAAATTCATTTTTATGTATAGGGTATCAATCTTAACAATGTTATCAACTTGACAAGAACCATCTAGAGTTATCGTTTTTTTGGAGGTTGTATTTAATAGTTGTTTTTATCCTCATTTCAAAACATGGTGCTGTCGCTGGCACCCTTCTTTTTGGGGCTTAAAATTACAATTTTTTGCAACCATGGTCCTTAATGTTGCTAACAAAATCCTTAAAACCAAGCCTTGAATCGAAAAATGGTGCTACCAGTAGCACCCCATCTTATTTTTCGAGGTTAAAATTACAATTGGTTTAAAACCATGGACTTAACAATGCAGTAGTCTAAACGTTCTACCTTTTGAAGGTTTTCCGACAACTTTTTCCATTTGATTTTGTTCGAAATCCGATGATGAATGGTTCGATCTGTAGATTTGAGTGACTAAGTTTGTATAATCTGAGTGCTTCAGGGGTTTTTTCATCACATTGAATCCATTTATGCATTCAAAAATGCAATTTAAACACATAAAATAGTGATTTTGTCTAAATTTACATCGTTGGATTCTGGCCAAAAAACCCAAAAGGTAGAACGTTTAGCCAACGCCCTTAACAATTAGTATCATTGCAGCCAAAATATTAAATCGACCTTCAAATTGAAAAGTGGTGCTATGAATATCACTCTTTTTTTAGTTGAGGTTAAAATTACAACATGTTTGAAACCATGGTCCTAACAACTTGTACCATTGCAAACAAAATCTTAAAACCAACCCTTGAATAAAAAAAGGTGCGAGTAGTAATGCCTTTTTTAATTTCAAACTCAAAATTCCAATATTTTTTAAACCATTGTCTGCAAAATTTCCATTTTTGTAATTAAAATTGCCATACTCGCACGTACTCCACCATCATTTCCTGCTTAAATTAAAAAAATAACCTTGAAATTATATATATATATCTGTGTGTGTGTGTGACTGGCGGAATCAACAACTAGTTGGACACGTACTCAGATGACATGGGGTTGTGTTATCCAACTGCTACCACTATAACCTCAAGGAATGCCAATGTGGCCCCTCACACGAAACACAAGGTAAGTCGAGAGTTTTGAACTGGCGACTTCACATAACAGAGTGCCTTAACAATACATTCCATCATTGACTGTTCTACACCTTGGGGACTTATTTTTTTTCTTTTTAAAAACATTCGAAAATAGAAAACAATTGATTAAAAATCATTTTTTTTAATTAAAAAAAAAAACTATCGTAAAAAGATAAAAATAAAAATAAATTAAAAAAAATCCTTTAAAAATAATATTTTAAATAAAATACCCTTGGATGGGGTGTCCACTTGCATGAATGATAAGGTGGCGGTTGTTGAACGCGTGGTGCACAACCCAAGGGTATTGGGAACCTAATCGTCTCCTCACAACATCCCGAATGTCACTTCCTCCGTTACACCAAAGCTCTCATCCTGGTTGGCCTCTACAACATCCAGAACCGATAGGACTCAATGCCATTATGAGGATGAATGGTTTAGGGACGAACAATGATTTCTTGATCTTTCACATGCCGAAGAGGAGGAATTCACCATTTCTACGCAAGTACTGAGGTTGCATGGTGATCATGTTGAGGAATGATCTAATGCAGGACCTGATGCAACGAACATCCATACCCAACCGGCCTAGAATTTTGGGAGCTTCTTCCCACAAAATCAATCATAATGGTTCGTCATGGGAATGTAAGAAGAGCTTGTAAGCTCGTCGGGAATTTAAGGGTTCCTTATGTTTTCATTTGTAGCTCTTTCATTCACTATTTGACTCTGCTGAATCTGTTTCTACAAGCTGGTATGTCCTCTGTCCACTGTTCTATCATTACTATTGTTTTTTCTTTCCCTCTTATGGCACCTCGAGGTTGCAAACACTACTCTTATAGTGTCGGTCCATCTCGGGTTGGGCCATCTCGAGTTGCCAAGGCGACACTGGAGGTTGCAGAGCACTATGAGAACTTCATGCTTGAGGATGACAAAGTGGCCATGTCGGCCCTGGAAGCTGAAGTTCGTCTGGCCCATGAATTCAAAGAGGATGCTAAGGTCGATATCCAAGTTGGGGGGGGGGGGGAGTGATTTCAGAACTGGGATGTTCTAGAACTAAAAACTCCAAGTTTTTTCAGACCCTAGAATTATATTGGAATGTAAAGAGAATGATAGCACTTGGAGTGCTACCCAAAGATGAGGATTTTGTCTAGCTTAAGAGCAGAATGGAGATGTTGGAGGTTCATAATGAATATCTGTTAAAAATTGTGACTTGGATGACTCGTAAACATGGGGGCATTTTCCAACCACCTGTTGCTCGTCTCGGTCTTGGCGCTTCGTTTGCGGGTCCAAGCTTTGATGTTCCTTCCGTTGGTACATGTCTCAAAGGTTTCTCTACTATGGTAGGCAACTTTCCAAAAATGGAACCACAGGTTCCTAAGGCTTCCTAGAATGTTTTTTTCTCTGTTGATTTAGTAGTTTGCATACGTTTTTATCTAGTTCATAGATCTGGCTATAACCATTTTAGAATTTCTACATATATGTTATAGTCCACTGATAAGACAAAGACAAATATATCTTTCCTGGTTTCCCCACTGTGACAGGCTATTTTTGCTTTTTAAACCTAAAAAACTGTCATAATCTCCAAAATCTAAAAATTTGTTGAATCTATAACTATACAAATTGTAAATATTAATATAATTTGTTTACTTAAAAAAATATTTTAAATAACATACATATAAAAACCAAAACACAAAAAATTAACTTAAAATAAATTTTATTTAATATATATAGACAATTATATCTAGGCTATTTTTTCTTTTTGAACTTGAAAAACTATCATAATCTCCCCAATTTGAAATTTGCTGAATCTATAACTATATATAAATATAAATATAATTTGTTTATTTAAAAAAAACTATTTTAAATAAAATGCATATAAAAAAACAAAACACAAAAAATTAATTTAAAATAAATTTTATTTAATATATATATATATATAAAATAATGTGGGATATGAGATTCTTACAAACAAGAGAGTCTTATACACTAATTTAATGTTACTTAACTGTGATTTTAAAAATAAATTATTATTATTATTATTATAAAACAATAAAAAATTAATTAAAAAAATTTAAATTATTATTATTATTATTTTTTATCAAATTAAAAAAACATAATTAAAATGAAAACCTTAATTTACAAACATTTTTTATAAAAACGTTGAAAACCTTAATGTGAAAACATTTATTTGTTAAAAAGGGGAAGGGGTGATTATGAGAATCGATTTTTAGAATCACACCCTCTTCCTTTTACTTTTCTTTTTCATGTTAAAGTTTTTTTTTTAAATGTTCTTTTAGTAATGTTTTAATTTTCTTTTATGTATTTTTTTTTAATAGATTTTTAATGTTGTCTTTTTACATTTGTTTTTTTAAGTCTTCACAATTGTTTTTATAATTATAAAAAAATTAATGTTGTTTTTTTAATTTTTTTTAAATTGTTTATGCTATTTTTAATCCATTTAAAATAATTTTTATTTTTATTTTTTAAATTTTAAATTTTATTTTATTTATAATCATTTTTTTAGTTTTTTAAAAAAGATTTAAGTTTTGTTCCTTTTAAATTAAAAGGAGGATAATGGTAAAGTTGGGGTGAGTGGGATGATTTTGATTATAACAATAACAAAATTTTAGGTTAGATTCCTATTTTAAGTTTAAAATAAAAAGGTCACTACTATTATCACATCTTTTCTATTCATGGATTGATTTTAAGATTTTGGTTACCAATTGTTAAGGCCATGGTTTCAAACAAATAGAAATTTTAATCCCCCAAAAAACAAAATGATGCAATTCATAAAACTGTTTTTTGGTTCGAGGATCAATTTTAGTATTTTGGTTGTAACAATACTGATTGTTATGACCACAATTTTAAATAAGTTATACTTTTAACCTAAAAAAGATTGAGGGGTGCTATTGGTAGAACCAATTTTCAATTTGGGGGTTGATTTTAAGGATTTTGTTAACAATATGACCAACGATGGTTGCATAAGGTCATAAGTTTAACCCCAGGAAAAAAAGGGTGCTATTTGTGGAACCACTTTTCAATTTAGAGGTTGATTTTAGCATTTCGCTGCAAAAATATGGTTTTTTAGAACTAGAGTTCTCGTTAGGTTGGAAACTATGTTTCTTGAAAAAATGGTGTCAAGCCCCTAGTTAGATCTCCCATTCATTATCATTACACTAATTCTAGTTATGTAGGCTTATTATGTTTTCTATCCCTCTTTGTCTCCTATATATATATCAAGGAGACTCATTTAAATAATAATCTTATCTTGTGCATTTAATATTTGTAATAAGAGGTTCGAGGGTGGCAGGAGCAAGGGTGTTTTCATGATCCCACGAGGAACAAGATTGTGCACTATGCTTGGGAGATAAGGAAAGTGTCAAAAAACCTTGTTGAAGCATAATTGTTGTGGCGTGAGCTCATCATAGCTAGGAAATTAGGAATTAGTAAATTATTTGTCTTCAGAGACTCAATGATCATTATCAGGGCAGTGATAACCCAATCTAATCCTGGAGGGATCAAGCTTCAGGGCCTCGTTGCACGAGTCAAGCATGTCTTCTCTTAGTTCGACAAGGTTGAGCTCTTCCACATTCAAAGAGAACTAAATGGTGAAGTGGATGTGTGGGAAAAATTCACCACATCGTTAAATCCCGGAGCTCTTATGGAAAATGAGGAATTATTCCAAACCACAATCCCCTAACTTTATTATTGTCTACAGGTAGCGTTATAAACCAAATCCACTAATCAATGTTTTTTAATGCATGTCAAATCCAACAGGCATCCCACGAGGCCACACAAGTTGAGGAGATGGTGGACCAGGAGGGATAATTTTAACGATGGAAATTTGTCTCAAAATGTAGAAACCTTGGCGAATCTTACTAATCTTTAATATGCAAACTATAAAATGTTGGTGATATTTTTGTAAAAATATTCAAATTTATAAGGATTTTGTATAGCTTCTATAAAATTTGGGCTATTTTTAGGGTAAGATAATTTTATTCTATAGAATTTGGGCTAATAAATTTTAGAAAAATAAATCTTTTTTTTGGAAAAAGCATGGAAAATTAGCCCATGAGTGAAATTTAGCCCCTAAAATCATCCCTCATTGGTGGTGAGACAACACGAGCGAGTGAGCCCCTTAAGCACAAATGTTGGTCTTATGCAACTAGAAATCATCAGTTATGTGTTTGATTTCTTAAACAATTGTTGCTCCTTGCTTTAGAGAGGACAACTTTATCTTCTTGGTTTTTGCAGTGGAAAAGCTTTGTAACCTAAAATGACGGGTGTGTTAGAGACTTGGAAAAAATGGCACAACGATTGAAAAACCCTATTCTTACATGCACATGGAGAGTAACAATAGAGTGATTCAAGAAACAATGTACCAAATTTGAAGGGATTAATTTGTCAATCTACATGGTGAAGACCATCACCAACTACCCTTAATTGGAGTTCGAGTGTGCATATGCAATGAAATATTTATAGGTAGTAGTATTTATTGAAGTTTGAATTAAATATTAATATGCAAGCAACATTCCATGTTGCCTCACCCGGATGGGGTGGTAGGGACACTTGTCTCATGTGATGGGAGAACACGAGACATGGTGGATGCACTTGAAGTGTGGGAGGTTTATAATGAGCTCGAGCTAGTTTGTTCAATGAGACTAGGGCCATCGTCAATGGCCTCATACTTGCATTGAAGGAACTTGGACTAGTGTTCACTATGATGATGAATGAAGAACAAAGGAAATTCAGGGAAGCATCATGGACATCATTAGTTCTTGTCTCGAGCAATATTGTTGGGATGATTTTTATAGGAAACAACATGGAGAAAAGGGCTTCTATTTCCCAATTCCTTAGAAGCTACTACCTAGTCCACTGTTCGGTCAATAAGAAAATCATGGAGACAATGGTCCAAACTCCTCCTAGATTACACACAGACCTAGGCCTAGTGACATTAGTAACCTAAGGGAGGGAAAGGAGGCCACCCTGTCCATAAGAAAGGGGCAGGGGGAACTCCTAAAGCCCCAAGCTAGGAAGGGAAAGGCCTCACCCTCTCCACACATCCACAAGCAACTCTTGAACACTAGGTGACTTGTAGAAGGGTTTGATTCTAGGCACAAGCTTTCTACTATGCAATCATTTGGATAAATTGAGGATATGGTCTATTAACAGAGGCAAAACACTCACATTTAGGCTATGGATAATGAAATGGAGAAATTGTTCCCATACACGAGTATCTCACACAACATAATCACCCGTTGTAATAGAGTAGTGGATCTGTATTAACACACTAAGTAAATGATCTTTTGCAGTATGGACAACTTGAAAAAGAAATACAACTTGCTCTTAGAACACATTTTGGACATCCTTCAATTGTTGGATGAAAAATATGGCTCCTTATGAGATGAAATTTTTGGCCTACACATTGGAACTATATGCTTAGAGTACTATAGACATACCCATGGAAACTCAACCATAAAAGAAAAATTGATGTTCCTCACTAGAAGAACCTTGTAGCATCCCATCTCATTTGATGACAAGGAAGCTTATCCAAGGTCTCATGACTCATCAAGTTTTTTTTGGGTCTTTTACATTGTAATGTTTCTTATGTTAGGTCTAAGTCTAGGATTTAACATTCATTTTTAAAATTTTCAAATTTAGGATGCATTTGGCTAACCCATGCAACCGACTTATGGAATATTGCATATGATACTCTAAAACCTGATACTTGCAAACCAATAGCTCTAAAAATTGTTTGGTTTATTTGTTTGTTTGAATGTTTTCCAATTTATATGCTCTTTATAATTATAGGTAGGGTTCTAAGAACTGTATTGAAACTATCTATTATTAACCAGACCTTGGTGACCTCTTAGTGTATTTGTAACCTCTTTTTGTATATCTAAATAGATAATACTTCTCTTACTTACAAAAAAACACAGTCCATGCTACCTAACAATGATTCAAGGTTTCCTAGATAAATAATGGTCATGATATAACCACGATCATCACATTCACGCCACATAGCCACTAAGTCATATGTAGATGTTGGATACCAAATTGCGTGATTTCTCAATACACATGTCACATATGATAAAACTACAAGTATGAAGGATAAGAAGGGCACTTGGTTTTTGCACTGATCATCACATGACCATAATATTTTAATGAATACCTATCCACAACATATTTGCAAACACAAATGACATGTAAAGTTTCTTGATTTTGACTCTTGGAATATTATTTAGGTGTTGAGCCACGTGCACTATTTTTGAAGCACATTCATGATGAAAATGATGTGAATAAATTGTACAAAGTTTTAGTGTGAAGGCAAAGGCCAAGGCCCAACTAAAGAATGATTCATACTAAGAATTTTTGGATTTTTCAAGTTGTTTTCCAAAATTGACATGTTAAGTCATTATGCCACTTGTACTTAGACGAAAAAGATTACAAATGGAGAAGCATAGATGTGAGAGATGAGTACATAGTTGACTTTTATACCACATGTCAATGTCATAAGTCTTCTCTTGAACTTTGGATACATGTCCTTGGAAACATATACTTGTCATTATCATTACATGATAATGACAAGTATATGTTTCCAAGGACATGTATATGTTATAGAGTAATTTGTCAATCTATATGGTGAAGACCATCACCAACTACCCTTATTGGAGTTTGAGTGTGCATATGCAATCAGATCATTATAAGTAGTGGTATTTATTGAAGGTTTAATTAAATATTAATATGCAAGAAACATTCCATGTTATCTTGCCTAGATGGGGTGGTAGGGACACTTGTTTCATGTGATAGGATAACATGAGACATGGTTGATGCACTTGAAGTGTGGGAGGTTGATAGTGAGCATGAGCCAATTTGTTCAATGAGACGGTATAGGGGCATCATTGATAGCCTTGTACTTGCATCGAAGGAACTTGGTAGTAGCGTTCATTGCGATGATGAATGAAGCACAAAGGGAATTCAAGGAATCATCATGGACACCACTGGTTCTTGTCTTGAGCAATATTGTTGGGATGGTTTTTATAGGAAACAACACGAAGACAAGGGATTCCATTGCCCACTTCTTGAGAAGCTACTACCTAATCCACTTTTCAGTCAATAAGAAGATCACAGAGAACAATGCTTTGAACTCATCCTCAATTACACACAGGCTTGGGCGTAGTGACCACAATAACCTAAGGGAGGAAAAGGAGGCCACCTCATCCATAAGAAAGAGCAGGGGGAGACCCCTAAAGCCCCAAGCTAGGAAGGGAAAGGCCTCACCCTCAACACACACCCACAAGTAGCTCTTGAACACTAGGTGACTTGTAGAAAGGTTTGATTGTAGGCACAAGCTTGCTACTATGCAATCATTGGAAGAACTCGATGATAGGGTCTATTACCAAAGGCAAAACACTCACAGTTAGATCGTGGATAACGAAATGGAGAAATTGGTCCTAGACACAAGTATCTCACACAACTTAATCACCCCCTATAACAAAGCAATGGAATTGTATTAGCACACCAAGTAAATAATAGCTTGCAGTATGGAGAACTAGACAGAGAAATACAACTTGCTCTTAGAACACATTTTGGACATCCTTAAATTGTTGCATGAAAAATGAATCCTTATGAGATGAAATTTGTGGCCTACAGATTGGAACTTTGTAACTATATGCTTAGACTACTATAGACATGCCCATGGTAACTCAACCATAAAAGACAAACTAATATTCCTCACTAGAAGAATCATGTAACATCCCATCTCATTTGATGATAGGGAAGCTTATCCAAGGTCTCATGACTCTAGGTTGTTTTTGGTCTTTTACATTATAATGTTGCTTATGGTAGGTCTAATTCTAGGATTTAACACTCATTGTTTTATATTAGGATGCATTGGACTAACCCATGCAACCTACTTATGGAACATTGCATATGATACTCTACAACTAATACTTGCAAACTGATAACCCTAAAAATTGTTTGGCTTATATGCTTGTTTGAATGTTTGCCAAGTTATATCTTCTTTATGACTATAGGTAGGGGTCTAAGGCTTGTATTGAAAATATCTATGATTAACCAGACCTTGGTGACCTCTTAGTGTGTCTATAACCTCTCTTTGTATATCTAAATAGACAATACTTCTCTTACTTAAAATAAAAACATAGTCAATGTTACCTAACAACGATTCAAGGTTGCTTTTATAAATAATGGTCATGATATAACCACGATCATGGCATTCACGCCACATTGCCACGAAGTCATATGTATATGTTGGATACCAAATTGTGTGAAAGTCAGAATCATTGTTTCTCAATACACGTGTCACATATGATAAAACTACAAGTATGAGGGGTAACAAGGACACTTGGTTTTTGCATTGATCATCATATAACCTTAATATTTTAATGGATACCTATCCACTAGAGATTTGAAAACACAAATAACATGAAGTTTCTGGATTTTGATTCTTGGAATATTATTCGGGTGTTGAGCCATGCATGTTGAGTTTGAGACACATTCATGATGAAAATGATGTGAATAGCTTGTACAATTTTTTACTGTGAAGGCAAAGGCCAAGGCTTGACTAGAGAATGAAACATACTTAGACTTTTTGGATTTTTCAAGTTGTTTTCCAAAGTTGTCATGTCAAGTCATTTTGCCACTTGTGCTTAGATGAAAATTATTACAAATGGAAAAACACAATAAAAACAACTTGCTAGGAAAACAAGTGGGTTGCGAACCAACCAAAGGGAAAATAGTGGGGAAGTGAGAGAGGAGTACATAGTTGACTTTTCATCCACATGTCAATGCCATAAGTCTTCTCTTGAACCTTGGATACATGTCCTTGGAAACAAATACTTTGTCATTATCATGGAAATTGAATGGACACCTTACATATGCATGCACGACTTCATACAAAAGACATCTTCTCATTTTTTCTCATGTTTTCTTTTTACTAGTTTTGGTTTCTCATCATTTTCACTTATATTTTTGGAAGAAATTCATGGGAATTTCTTATTTTGTTGGGAGACACAAATTCATTGTTATGTATAGGGCACCAATCTTAACAATTTTATCAACTTGACAAGAACCCTCTAGAGTTATCATTTTTTTGGAGGTTGTATTTAATAGTTGTTTTTACTCTCATTTCAAAACATGGTGCTACCGCTGGCACCCTTCTTTTTGGGGCTTAAAATTATAATTTTTTGCAACCATGGTCCTTGATGTTGCTAACCAAATCCTTAAAATCAACCCTTGAATAAAAAATGGTGCTACCAGTGGCACCCCATCTTATTTTTCGAGGTTAAAATTACAATTGGTTTAAAACCATGGACTTAACAATGCAGTAGTCTAAATGTTCTACCTTTTGGAGGTTTTCCGACAACTTTTTCCGTTTGATTTTTTCCGAAATCCGGTGATGAATGGTTGGATCTCCAGATTTGAGTGACTAAGCTTGTATAATCCGAGTGCCCCAGGGTTTTTTCATCACGCTGAATCCATTTATGCATTCATAAATGAAATTTAAACAACATGAAATAACGATTTTGTCCAAATTCACATCGTCGGATTCTTGCCAAAAAACCCAAAAGGTAGAACGTTTAGCCAATGCCCTTAACAATTAGTATCATTGCAACCAAAATATTAAATCAACCTTCAAATTGAAAAGTGGTGCTATGAATAACACTCTTTTTTTTGTTGAGGTTAAAATTACGACATGTTGAAACCATGGTCCTAACAACTTGTACCATTGCAAACAAAATCTTAAAACCAACCCTTGAATAAAAAAAGGTGCGAGCAGTAATGCCTTTTTTAATTCCAAACTCAAAATTCCAATATTTTTTAAACCATTGTCTGTAAAATTTCCATTTTTGTAACTAAAATTGCCATACTCGCACCTATATATATATATATATATATATATATATATATATATGCGTGTGTGTGTGATTGGCGGAATCAACTAGTCAAGCACTTACTCGCGTGACATGGGGTTGTGTTATCCCACTGCTACCACTATAACCTCTAGGAATGCTAATGTGGCCCCTCACACGACACACAAGGTAAGTCGAGAGTTTTGAACCAGTGACTTCACATAGTAGAGTGCCTTAACAATCACTCCATCACTGACTGTTCTACACCTTGGGGTCTTATTTTTTTTTCTTTTTAAAAACATTCTAAAATGGAAAA
>JASDQU010101822.1:494126-508662 GCA_032191745.1 Picea mariana
AAATTAAAAAAATCCTTTAAAAATAATATTTTAAATAAAATACCCCCGGATGGGGTGTCCACTTGCATGAATGATAAGGTGGAGGTTGTTGAACGTGTGGCGCACAACCCAAGGGTATTGGGAACCTAATCGTCTCCTCACGACATCCCGACTGTCACTTCCTCTGTTACGCCAAAGCTCTCATCCCGGTTGGCCTCTACAACATCCAGAACCGATAGGACTCAATGCCAATATGAGGATGAATGGTTTAGGGACGAACAAGGATTTCTTGATCTTTCACATGTCAGAGAGGGGGAATTCACCATTTCTACGCAAGTACCGAGCTTGCATGGTGATCATGCTGAGGAATGATCTGATGCAGGACCCGATGCAACGAACATCCCTACCCAATCGGCCTGGAATTTGGGATCTTCTTCCCACAAAATCAATCATCATGGTTCGTCATGGGAATGTAAGAAGAGCTAGTAAGCTCGTCAGGAATTTAAGGGTTCCTTATGTTTTTATTGGTAGCTCTTTCATTCACTATTTGACACTGCTTAATCTGTTTCTACAAGATTGCATGTCCTCTATCCACTGTTCTATCATTACTATTGTTTTTTCTTTCCCTCTTATGACACCTCGAGGTTGCCAACATTGCTCTTCTAGTGCTGGTCCATCTCGGGTTGGGCCATCTCGAGTTGCCAAGGCAACACTGGAGGTTGCAGAGCACTATGAGAACTTCATGCTTGAGGATGAAAAAGTGGCCATGTCAGCCCTGGAAGCTGAAGTTCGCATGGCCCATGAATTCCAAGAGGATGCTGAGGTCGATTTCCAAGTGGGGGGGGTGGGGAGTGATTTCAGAACTGAGATGTTCTAGCACTAAAAACTCCAAGTTTTTTCAGACCCTCGAATTATATTGACATGTAAAGAGAATGATATCACTTGGAATGCTACCCAAAGATGAGAATTTTGTCTAGCTTAAGAGAAGAATGAAGATGTTAGAGGTTCATAATGAATATCTGCTAAAATTTGTGACTTGGATGACTTGTAAACATGGGGGCATTTTCCAACCACCTGTTGCTCGTCTAGGTCTTGGTGCTTCATTTGTGGGTCAAATATTTGGTGTTCCTTCTGTTGGTACATGTCTCAAAGGTTTCTCTGCTATGGTAGGCAACCTTCCAAAAATGGAACCTCAGGTTCCTAAGGCTCACTAGAATGTTTTTTTCTCTGTTGATTTAGTAGTTTGCATACATTTTTATCTAGTTCATAGATCTGGCTATAACTATTTTAGACTTTCTACATATATGTTATAGTCCACTGATAAGACAAAGACAATTATATCTTCCCTGGTTTCCCCACTGTGGCAAACTATTTTTACTTTTTGACCTTGAAAGACTGTAATAATCTCCCAAATCTGAAAATTTATTGAATCTATAACTATACAAACTATAAATATTAATATAATATGTTTACTTAAAAAATTATTTTAAATAAAATACATATAAAAAAACAAAACACAAAAAATTAACTTAAAATAAAATTTATTTAATATATATAGATAATTATATCTTCCCCGATTTCCCCACTATGTTAGGCTATTTTTGCTTTTTGAACTTGAAAGACTGTCATAATCTCCCCAATCTGAAAATTTGCTAAATATATAACATACAAACTGCAAATATTAATATAATTTATTTACTTAAAAAAAACTATTTTAAATAAAATATATATAAAAAAATAAAACATAAAAAAAATTATATATATATATATATATATATATGATATGAGATCTCCACAAACAAAACGTTTTATATATCAATTTAATGTGATTTAACTATGATCATAAAAATAAATTATTATTATAAAACAATAAAAACTTAATTAAAAAAACTTAATTTTAAAATAATAAAAAAATAACATAAAAAATAAAATTCTATCAAAAATAATTAAAAAAACATAATTAAAAAACATTAAACATTGAAAACGTTAATTTGCGAACAATTTTTATAAAAACGTTGAAAACCTTAATGTGCAAACATTTATTTGTTAAAAAGGGAAAGGGGGTGATTCTGAGAATCGATTTTTAGAATCATACCCTCTTCCTTTTACTTTTCTTTTTCATGTTAAAGTTTTTTTTTAATGTTTTTTTTAATAATGTTTTATTTATTTTTATGTATTTTTTTAATATATTTTTTAATGTTGTCTTTTTATCTTTGTTTTTTTAAGTCTTCATATTTGTTTTTAAAAAGAAATTAATGTTGTTTTTTATTTTATTTATTTTTATGTTATTTTTAATTCATTTAAAATTAATTTATTTATATTTTTAAAATTTAAAATTTTATTTTATTTATAATTTTTTTGAGTTTTTCTTAAAAAAAATTGAAGTTTTGTATTGTTTAAATTAAAAGGAGGGTAATGGTAAAGTTGAGGTGAATGGGATGATTTTGATTATAACAATAACGAATTTTTAGGCCATAGCTTCAAAAAGATTCTCATTTTAAGTCTAAAATAAAAAGGTCACTACTATTATCACATCTTTTCTATTTATGGGTTGATTTTAAGATTTTGGTTACCAATTGTTAAGGCCACGGTTTCAAACAAATAGTAATTTTAACCCCCCAAAAACTAAAATGATGCAATTCATAAAACTGTTTTTTGGTTCCAGGGTCAATTTTAATATTTTGGTTGTAACAATATTGATTGTTACGACCACAGTTTTAAATAAGTTATAATTTTAACCTAAAAAATATTGAGGGGTGCTACTGGTAGAACCAATTTTTAATTTGGGGGTTGATTTTAAGGATTTTGTTAACAATATGACCAACCATGGTTGCATAAGGTCATAAGTTTAACCCCGGGGAAAAAATGGTGCTATTTGTGGAACCACTTTTCAATTTAGGGGTTGATTTTAGCATTTTGCTGCAAAACTATGGTTTTTTAGAACTAGAGTTCTCGTTAGGTTGGAAACTATGTTTCTTGAAAAAATGGTGTTAAGCCCCTAGTTAGATCTCCCATTCATTATCATTACACTAATTCTAGTTATGTAGGCTTATTATGTTTTCTATCCCTCTTTGTCTCCTATATATATATATCAAGGAGACTCATTTAAATAATAATCTTATCTTGTGCATTTAACATTTGTAATAAGAGGCTCGAGGGTGGCAGGAGCAGGGGGGAGTTTTCATGATCCCACGAGAAACAAGATTGTGCACTATGCTTGGGAGCTAAGGAAAGTGTCAAAGAACCTTGTTGAAGCATACTTGTTGTGGCGTGGGCTCATCATAGCTAGGAAATTAGGAATTAGTAAATTATTTGTCTTCATAGACTCAATGATCATTATCAAGGTAGTGATAACCCAATCTAATCCTGGAGGGATCAAGCTTTAGGGCCTCATTGCACAAGTCGAGCATGTCTTCTCTTAGTTCGACAAGGTTGAGCTCTTCCACATTCAAAGAGAACTAAATGGTGAAGTGGATGTGTGGGAAAAATTCACCACATCGTTAAATCCCAGAGCTCTTATGGAAAATGAGGAATTATTCCAAACCACAATCCCCTAACTTTATTATTGTCTACGGGTAGAGTTATAAATCAAATCCACTAATCAATGTTTATTAATGCATGTCAAATCCAATGGGCATCCCACGAGGCCACACAAGTTGAGGAGATGGCTGTGAGACAATAAGAGCGAGTGAGCCCCTTAAGCACAAATGTTGGTCTTAAGCAACTAGAAATCATCATCTATGTGTTTGTCCTTGCTTTAGATAGGACAAGTTTATCTTCTTGGTTTTTGCAGTGGAAAATGTTTGCAACCTAAAATGATGGGGGTGTTAGAGACTTTGAAAAAATGGCACAACGATTGCAAAACCCTGTTCTTACATGCACATGGAGAGTAACAATAAAGTGATTCAAGAAATAATGTACCAAATTTGAAGGGATCAATTTGTCAATCTACATGGTGAAGACCATCACCAACTACCCTTAATTGGAGTTTGAGTGTGCATATGCAATCAAATCATTATAGGTAGTGGTATTTATTGAAGTTTGAATTAAATATTAATATGCAAGTAACATTCCATGTTGCCTCGCCCGGATGGGGTGGTAGGGACACTTGTATCATGTGATGGGAGAACACGAGACATGGTGGATGCACTTGAAGTGTGGGAGGTTTATAGTGAGCTCGAGCTAGTTTGTTCAATGAGACTAGGGCCATCGTCAATGGCCTCATACTTGCATTGAAGGAACTTGGACTAGTGTTCACTATGATGATGAATGAAGAACAAAGGAAATTCAGGGAAGCATCATGGACATCATTAGTTCTTGTCTCGAGCAATATTGTTGGGATGATTTTTATAAGAAACAACATGGAGAAAAGGGCTTCCATTTCCCAATTCTTTAGAAGCTACTACCTAGTCCACTGTTCGGTCAATAAGAAAATCATGGAGACAATGGTCCAAACTCCTCCTAGATTACACACAGACCTAGGCCTAGTGACATTAGTAACCTAAGGGAGGGAAAGGAGGCCACCTTGTCCATAAGAAAGGGGCAGGTGGGAACCCCTAAAGCCCCAAGTTAAGGAAGGGAAAGGCCTCACTCTCTCCACACATCCACAAGCAACTCTTGAACACTAGGTGACTTGTAGAAGGGTTTGATTCTAGGCACAAGCTTGCTACTATGCAATCATTTGAAGAACTTGAGGATATGGTCTATTAACAGAGGCAAAACACTCACATTTAGGCCATGGATAA
The DNA here is from genome assembly GCA_032191745.1 of Picea mariana. Taxonomy (NCBI): domain Eukaryota; kingdom Viridiplantae; phylum Streptophyta; class Pinopsida; order Pinales; family Pinaceae; genus Picea; species Picea mariana. The sequence continues at coordinate 498,851 of JASDQU010101822.1, forward strand.
TGAAATGGAGAAATTGTTCCCATACACGAGTATCTCACACGACATAATCACCAGTTTTAATAGAGTAGTGGATCTGTATTAGCACACTAAGTAAATGATCTCTTGTAGTATGGACAACTTGAAAAAGAAATACAACTTGCTCTTAGAACACATTTTGGACATCCTTCAATTGTTGGATGAAAAAGATGGCTCCTTATGAGATGGAATTTTCGGCCTACATATTGGAACTATATGCTTAGAGTACTATAGACATACCAATGACAACTCAACCATAAAAGAAAAATTGATGTTCCTCACTAGAAGAACCTTGTAGCATCCCATCTCATTTGATGACAGGGAAGCTTATCCACGGTCTCATGACTCATCAAGTTTTTTTTGGTCTTTTACATTATAATGTTTCTTATATGTTAGGTCTAAGTCTAGGATTTAACATTCATTTTTTTTTTTTTTCAAATTTAGGATGCATTCGGCTAACCCATGCAACCTACTTATAGAATATTGCATATGATACTCTAAAACCCGATACTTGCAAACCAATAGCTCTAAAAATTATTTGGTTTATTTGTTTGTTTGAATGTTTTCCAATTTATATGCTCTTTATGATTATAAGTAGGGTTCTAAGAACTATATTGAAAATATCTATTATTAACCAAACATTGGTGACATTTTAGTGTGTTTGTAACCTCTTTTTGTATATCTAAATATATAATACTTCTCTTACAAAAAAAACATCGCCCATGTTACCTAACAATGATTCAAGGTTTCCTAGATAAATAATGGTCATGATATAACCACGATAATCACATTCACGCCACATAGCCACTAAGTCATATGTAGATGTTGGATACCAAATTGTGTGATTTCTCAATACACATGTCACATATGATAAAACTACAAGTATGAAGGATAAGAAGGGCACTTGGTTTTTGTATTGATCATCATATAGCCATAATATTTTAATGAATACCTATCCACAACATATTTGCAAACACAAATGACATGTAAAGTTTCTTGCTTTTGACTCTTGGAATATTATTTAGGTGTTGAGCCACGTGCACTAATTTTGAAGCACATTCATGATGAAAATGATGTGAATAAATTGTACAAAGTTTTAGTGTGAAGGCAAAGGCCAAGGCCCAACTAGAGAATGATACATACTAAGAATTTTTGGATTTTTCAAGTTGTTTTCCAAAGTTGACATGTTAAGTCATTATGCCACTTGTACTTAGACGAAAAAGATTACAAATGGAAAAACATAGATTCGAAACAACTTGGTAGGAGAACAAGTGGGCTATGAACCAATAAAAGGGAAAAATAGTGGGGAAGTGAGTGAGGAGTACATAGTTGACTTTTATACCACATGTCAATGCCATAAGTCTTCTCTTGAACTTTGGATACATGTCCTTGGAAACATATACTTGTCATTATCATGGAAATTAACTAGACACCTTAGGTATTCATGCAAGGCTTCATACTAAATTTATCCTCTCTTGTTTTCTTTTGATAAGTTTTGTTTTTTCATCATTTTCACTTACGTTTTTGAGGAAATTCATGGGAATTGCTTATTTTGTTGGGAGAAACAAATTCATGGTTATGTATAAAGTATCAATATTAACAAAGTTACTAACTTGATGAGAACCCTCTAGAGTTCTTGTTTTCTTAAATGTCACATTTAGTAGTTGTTTTTACCCTCATTTCAAAACATAGTGTTGTCGATGCACCCTTTTTTTTAGGGGGCATAAAATTACAACCTTTTGCAACCATTATCCTTAATGTTTCTAGCAAAATCCTTAAATCAACCCTTGAATTGAAAAGTGGTGCTACTAGTAGAACCCTTTCTTATTTTTCAGGGTAAAAATTACAACTGGTTTAAAACAATGGACTTAACAATTTTACCATTACAACCAAAATATAAAATTGACCCTCAAATTGAAAAGTGGTGCTATGAGTAGCACTCATTTTTTTCGTTCAGGTTAAAATTACAACATATTTGAAGCCATGGTCCTATCAACTTTTACCATTGCAACCAAAATCTTAAAACCAACCCTTCAATAAAAAAAAAAGTGCGAGCAATAATGCCCTTCTTTACTTCAAACTTAAACTTCCAATATTTTTTAAACCATTATCTGTAAAATTTCCATTGTTGCAATCAAAATTGCCATACTCGTGCCTTCTCCACCACCATTTTCTCCTTAAATTAAAATAAATCCCTAAAAAACTTATTTTTTTTTAGAAATAAAATAATTTTGTTTGTTTGTTTGTTAGAAATGTGCCCGTAGCCTATGGGGCAACCATTTTTAACCATTGGATAAGAAACCACAACCCAGGGGCATCTAAGTCGTCAAAATCACGTGGGAATCACACCTGACTTGGACCGCACCAACTCTTAACATAGCTAGATTTTTGGGTGTCTCCTACCGACTAAACTCACAGTAAAGATATTGAACTTAGGTCGCCTAACAAACGAAACCCACACCTTAACCAATTTTTCTAACATGAATTGACATACTTTTTTTTTTAACAATTTAAAATGAAAAACAATTAATATATTAATAAAATTTGAAAACCAAGAAAGTAAAAATAAATTTAAAAAAATCCAAAAAGTAAAAATAAATTGAAAAAAATTGAAAAAAAAAATATTTTAAATAAAATACATAAAGAAATATATATATATATATATATATATATATATATATATATTAAAAAAATCATTAAAAAATATAAGTCAAAAAAATGTGTAAAACGAAATTTAAAAGAATTAAAAAAAGAAAAGAAATTCAATTAAAAAAAAATAAAAAACATAAAATACCTTAATTTACAAACATTTATTTGTTGAAAGGGAGAGGGGGCCGTTCTCGTTTTTTAAAACCTTAATGTTCAAATATTTATTTGTTGAAAGGGGAGGGGAGAATTCTCGATTCGATTTTGAGAATTGCCCCCTCCTCCTTTTTGCCTTTTTAAGATATGCTTTTTATGTTGAAGTTTATTTTTAAGTTTTTTTAATAATTTCTTTTAATAAATTTCTTTCTTACTTTATGTGTTTTTTTAATGTTGTGTTTTGCATTTGTTTTTATAAAAATTAAATTTCTTTTATTATTTTAAAATTTGTTTATGTTATTTTCAATTTATTTTTAATAATTTTATTTATAATTTTTAAATTTTGTATTTTATATTATTTGTAAATTTATTTAATTTTTGAGTTTTTTTTAAAGGATTTAAATTTTTGTTTATGTTTTTTTTGTTATTAGAAGGAAGGTGTGATGGTAAAGTTGGGGTGAGTGAGATGATTTTGATTATAATAATAATGATTTTTTTAGGTCATAACTTAAAAAATACAACAATTTTAAATCTAAAATAAAAAAAAGATATTACTATTATCATTTTTTTTTATTGAAGGGTTGATTTTAAGATTTTGGTTACAATGGTCTTAATTGTTAAGGTCGTGGTTTCAAGCAAATAATAATTTTAATGTTAAAAAAAATAAAAGGATGCTTTTCGTAAAACTTATTTTTGGTTCGAACACTAATTTTAATATTTTGGTTGCAACAACACTAGTTGTTAAGACCATGGTTTTAAATAAGTTATAATTATAACCTAAAAAATATAGAGGGGTGCCACTAGTAGAGCCACTTTTCAATTTGGGGGTTGATTTTAAGGATTCTGTTAACAACATGACAAACCATGGTTGCAAAAGGTCACAATTTTAACCCCGGAAAAACAAAGGTGCGACTGGTGGAACCACTTTTCAATTCAGGGGTTGATTTTGATATTTTCAATGCAAAAATCTGGATTTTTAGCACTATAGTTCTCGTTTTGAGGTCACAATTCTCGTTAGGTTGGTAACTATGTTTAATGAAGAAACAATGTTAATCCCCTAGTTAAATCTCCCATTCATTATCATTACATTAATTCTAGCTATGTAGGCTTATTATGTTTTCTATCCTTCTTTGTCTTCTATATATACATCAAGGGGACTCATTTTAATAATCATCTTATCTTTTGAATTTGATATTTGTAATAGGAGGTTTCCCCTTCAAAGATGCTTCTCATTTGTTCACTCTTTTACTTTATTTAAGTATGACATCATTGAATTGGGTTTTTTCTATGTTTATTTGGCTATTTGGCCCATAACAATTGGTATTAGAGTGGATGACCGTTGATTTTGATTCTTCAAAAGAGTCACCTTACCATTTTTACTACATGTTTTTGGGGACATTGGAATTGTGTGGAAATTCTAGGGTTGGACATAAGAAAGAGTAAAGAACATTTGGTCAAAATTTCAGAATCTCTTTCCCTAAATTTTAGGAGTTACAAACTATGCAAGTTTGGGTTTTTATCTAGCTTGAAACTAGGCTTATACACATGATTTCAATTAAAAAATCATACATGAATAGTTGGAGTTGCAAATTGAGTGCCATCTATGACATTTAAAAGAAGTTAGATTAGGGTATTTTAGGTCCAACTTTTATAGGCGGAGTTAAAAAATGTGACATCTTGGTTGTTCGTACAAGTTCAATACATGAAAGGCCCCAAAATAAAAAAGTTTTGGGATAGTGACCCCAACTTTAGATTGAAAAATCCAAATTGAGTGATACCCATGATATTGTGAAGAAGAAATATAATAATTTCATTAAGCCCAAATTTAGACTCAAAGGCAGAATAAGTTAAGTGATACATTAAGTACAATGCCGACCTATAGAGCAATCCCCAATTAAAGGGCTTAAAAGGTATACTATCTTAGAAATGAAAAAACATTTGATTAGAAGGTCTAATTGAGATTATTTAGAATCAAGGATAATATATTGGTGGAAAGAATTTTACCATTTAGGATAACTATTTAAGATGCGGGGGAGATGGACTCATAGTTGTATAGCAAATCTTAGCCCAAATTGTCATCACAAGGTGTTCAACAATCATCTCTAGATGTAATAAGACAATTGTTATTGCTTCAAAAAATTCAAAAGATTCATCCATGACACATGAAAATGAAGATACAAATTTTTCTTTCTTTGGTTGGAAGGGAAAATGACAACCATAAAAATTATAATGGCAAATAATGTATACATCCAAAATATTGTAACAAAAGTTTCAAGTTACTAATTGGTCAACTCCTTAAGACCTTAAGATAATAATGGGAGACAAGGAGGATCTTAAATACCTTAATACAAGTATGCAAGGAGGACATTGGAGTTACGAGGGACAAAATTAGGAAACTAACCCACGTTTTTAGCACAACTTCTCCTTCTTATGAAGAGAGTAATGGTAAATTATTAGTACATTTGTGGAATAAGAGGATCATGTCCTAGTCACATGACTATTCATCAGACCAAAATATACAAAATAGTGATTCTAGTGACAAATGAAGAAACTACTTCCTTCTCAACATACATGATAATGAGGATGTTTGATGGTCATGATATGGATATTCTAGACGAAGCATATCTACACCAAGCATGAATGCAACTTAATATTTAGAACATGATCAATTTATGTGGTACTAATGGCTTTGTGACTGAAAAAATACTCTACTATATCTTGGTCCATCTTTATTGAAGAACCAATAACACATTATAAAGACATCTTTAGCAATACCTTCTTTAGTCAATTAGCAAAGCTTAAAAAAACATGTTAAATGATAGAGCCAATTCAAAAAATTTAGAAGTTGAGTCTTAAAGTGAAGGATATTCCAAATAATAAATTAGTTTTTCTATTTATCGATGCATTAAAGGAGAAAATTCAACATGAGGCATGCCTCTTTAAGAAAAAATCCTTGGATAAGGATTTCAACATGGATAAAAATATAGCTACTAGAAGGGTTTCCATTGACACCTACAATTAACACACTGCTCCCCTTCCTAACATCTCACAACCTACAAAGTGGACACCTCCAAAAATGGATGATATAAGAGCAAAGGGTCTATGTTTTAGTTATGATAGTAAGTAATGTAAGAAAGATAAATATGAAGAGAAAAATTATTTCACATAGATTGCAAAGAGGAAGAAGAACAAGAGCTAGAACATTCTCAAGATCTATAACCCACATAGATTATTTCCACTATATATTGCCTTTCTTTTAAACATGAATTATCATTCCACAAGCTCTCAAGTTAGAGGGCTATATCAAGAAACATAATGTAATAATGTTGATTGACTATGGTAGTACACAATTTTATCAACCATAGATCAATAAATATTTTCAATTTATTTATATATCCAACACTAGAATTTCAAGTAATGATTGCATATGGAGGTACTATATATTGTGTAGGGTAGTGCCATAGTATTAAGCTTACAATGGGATATTTTTTCTTGGACACCTTAATGATTGCAATCTAAATGGGTAGTGTTAATGTGGTCTTAGGGGTCCAATGACTAAAACTATTGGGAACAATGGCTATTAATTTTCAAGCGCTTTTCATGAGATTTTTCTCAGAAGGAAATTGAACTAAGAAGTACTCAAATGAAACCATCTAAAGTTATAAGAACCAAAAATATGACAAATCTTATTAAACAAGACAATCATGAAGTAATTGCACACTTGTTCTCATGAGATGTTCAATAATTTAGCACTCTCTACCCTTGCATCTAAAAAGAGTTATTGACAATCATTACAAGGTATTTGATGAGATTCCAAATATCTTCCACCTATGTAAGAGCATTATTATGCTATCCATCTCATTATAGGGATCCTCCCTCCTAACGTAAGGCCTTATATATATCCCTATGCTCAAAATAGCGAGTTTAATGCATGGTGCAATCCATGTTAGAGGTTGACATCATTAGACCAAGCCAAAGTAATTTATATTCTTCGATGGTGATGGTTCATAAAAATGATTATTCATGGCATATGTATCCAAATTATCAAGAAACAAATGAGCTCACCATTAAAGATAAGCTTCCTATTCCTATTATTGATGACTTGTTATATGAATTGCATAGAGTGGTTTTCTTTACTAAGTTGGATTTTAATTCAAGATATCATCAAATTAGAATGAGGGAAGAAGAAAATCGTAAAACAAGTTTTAGAACACATGAAGGTTATATGAGTTTTTGGTGATTCCTTTTGGCCTTACTAATGCACCTCCCACATTAAAGTTTAATGAATTGTCATTTGAAGCACTTCCTCCAAAAATTTATGCTGGTATGATTTGGTGATATATGAATTTAAAACAAATCTTAGGAAGAGCATGTACACCATGTTGACATGGTATTGTAATTATTGGAGGAAAAAACTACATGCTAAGCATTCTAAGTGTGCTTTTGGGTTCAAGAAGTGGAATATTTAGGGCATATTGTATCTCATGAGGGCATCAAGGTGGACCCTAACAAAACTAAAGCTATGGTAGAATGATGAATTCTTCAAAACTTGAAGAATCTCCAAGGATTCTTAGGTTTGATATGATATTACCACAATGTTTTCAAGAAATATGGTCAATAGCAACACCTCTAACATCATTATTGAAAAATGATTTTGAGAAACTTATACATAACACTCCTATCTTGATGATGCACGACTTTAGAAAAAACTTTAATGTTGAGTTTGATACCTTGGGGCATGTCATTGGTGCAATTTTAATGAAATAAGAAAGACCCCTTGCCTTTGAAAACCACCAATTTAAAGGAAATAACTTGCTCAAACCCATTTATGAGAAGGAGTTGTTTTCCATACTACAAGTTGTTAAGAAGTGGCTCCCTTATGGTCTAATATGAATACACTTCAAGATAAAAACAAAAAATGATAGTCTAAAATAATTCTTGGAACAACTACTTTCTTCAAAATAATAACACAAATGGGTCACAAAGATGCTAGGTTATGACTTTGAAATTATCTACAAAAAGAGAAAGAAAATGTGGTGGTAAACGCACTTTCAAGGAAAGAAGAGGAAATATTTATGTTATGACCCAAGGGGAGCATATATAGGGCTAAATGTATATGATATGGCCCCAAGGGGGGGCATATATGTGAATAAATATACATGAAATGTTTAAATATATATGTAATAGGGTTGACCTGATAGTAAAAGGGCCTCATGTGAATGTGTGAATAGGTATATATAGAGATAATTTATTCATTATTGTGGAGACATGGGAATTGTGAGGTATGAATGTATTTGGTTATTTGGAGGAGGTTCTCATATTATTTAAGGACTTATTGTGTAACTTATCTATATTGGAGTTGATATACACACTCAAATTTCTGTACATGGTGTGTACTTCTGTTATGTTATGATATTTTTAAGCATTTGGATCATTACATTTGGAACCAGAGCACTGATCCTATGGTTTTTTTTCCTCAATAAAGCCATCTTGGATTTTTCTCTATAATTTCTTTTCAGGGCCACATCAGAAAGCACAAATTGGAAAATGTTTAGAAGAAATATTAGGGTACTTGCGGTATGAATTTCAACATCTGGGTCATTGTAATTTTGGAGAGACACTCCATGGAAGATAGGTTTTTTGACTAGTCCTATAACTAGTCTCAAGCAGGCGTTCTGGGTAAAATGGTCATATCTTCTTCACAGAGGATCCAAATTCAGTGAGACTAGTTGCATTGGAAAGAGGACATGCCATAGTATTTTGGGTGTGAATTTCAGAATCTGGTATTGAATCATTTGGATCATTACGATTTAATTTGTGTTATTTCCATTCTACATGTTGATTGGGTGAAACAAGCAAGGATAGACTGGAAATTAGATGATACTACACGAAAGCTCATTCAACAAATCAACATGACCATATTGCATCAAATAAAATTTGCGTGGAAGAATGATTCACTCTAGTATAAGTTCACCTATATTTATGCAAGAATTACCAACTCAAATTGTAGGTCCTTTTTGAACTACAAGCTTCTCTTATAGGTGGGCACTCATGATTTTTGAAAACATATCATAGGATCAAGAAGGAATTTTTGAGAAGGTATTAAAATTGATGTTCAATTTTTTTTATTAGTGTTAGGTTTTTGAACAAAGCAAATGAGAGATGACCAAGACCTGAAGTCTTCTAGAACCGTTATCCATACCAAGTCAATGTTGGGGAGAGTTATCAATGGGTTTTATCATAAGTCTATCAAATTCTAAAAGGAATAATTTCATCATGGTGGAAATGTACTGAATCACAAAGTAGGCCCATTTTTTCTCACTTTCTCATCCATTTAAAGAAAGTACAATAATCATAGAATTCATGGAAATAGTTTATAAGCTACATGAAAACCCCATGATTATTGTAAGTGATACATATCTAATTTTTACTAGTAATTTTTGGACTAATTATTTTTCTTGTTTGGGTATTCAACTTGCTTACAATTCCTCTTACCATCCCCAATATTATGGGAAAACTAAGATTGTGCATGTTGATAGCTGATGTATCCTTCTTTTTCCATACTTACCAATGATGTTGTCATTCAATTGGGATTTTTATATGCCTTGAACAATATCTTTCCTTGTCTTTTGTTTTGTCTTCTCTATTTCTGCAATGTCAATATTTTATTTGTTGTCTTGCTTTCTTACTACATCCTTCATCTTTTCTTATGCAGTCCCAATTGACAGTCACAATCCTTGAATATTTCTTCTTATTTCTAGTTTAGAGTGGTTAGGGATCATTGTTTACATTCTCATATTTCGAAGGTTATTTACCTGAATTTTCTCTAGTCAATTGTTTTTTTTTTTCACTACCTACCTTCTAGACAAGTTGGATTTCATGTAGAATCCCACCTAATGGTACCTCAATGGTTTTCACACCATTACACACACACACACACACACACACACAAACACACACACACACACACACACACACACACACACACACACACA
>JASDQU010101822.1:508667-522026 GCA_032191745.1 Picea mariana
TGCTCCTAAGGGTTTTCACCATTAGGATTTCTCTCTCTCTCTCTCTCTCTCTCTCTCTCTCTCTCTCTCTCTCTCATGGATGGTACCTCTTTAGTTCGACACCATTGACTACTTTGTTTAGTATCTTCCCTTGGAGTCTTTAAATTTTCACTGCTCCAGTCGACTTTATTTCTTCAATCACATACTATTGCAGGATATTTTCACCGTGTACGAGATACCTCCCATAGGATCTTCCTAGACCTAATATAGAATAGAGATGTAAATGAAAATTTTTCCTATATCTAATTCATAGATGAAAATAGAAGGCTTACTCGATGATTTGATGGTTGTCCCTGCACGCTCCTTAGCTGCTAGCTTCCACGAAGATTCCCTTCACTCTTACCGACTTAGATATTGACACATAGAGACACAAAATCCTTTCACAATATCAAACTAATCACGTGCAAATTAATGATTGATATAATAATGTATCATAACACATGAAAACATTTAATTTATCCATAAGGAAACACAACAACTACATACACATCCAAGTAGAGGGAAACATATTTTACATCTTCTATTGTTAAAAACATGGATTACACCTTACAAAGAAGTTGATGCAACCGTTTCCCAAATTCCTTGCCCAAGTTCTGTAATTAAACTGCCAGAATGAGTTTGCTTTCAACTTTTTCCTCCCTTTTTCCATGAGAGACCCCCATTATTTATAGGATTGTAGAGATAAGATCAAACGGTAGTTTGGATAATATCTCCATGCCCAAGATGAAAATCTTATCGAGATCGAACCATGAATAATCCGAGGTTCAATCTCATCTCCCGAAACCAATCCTAAATGGGGAGTAATAGACCTGGCTGTACCTTGCATTCTTGCAGGGAGCGACCGATCACCCTTTGCAAGAGGACAAGGAGCGACCACAAATTTTTGGTCATGGGATTTAAAGGGGAAACCAACAACCAAGAAAAAAGGTGTTGTTAACTCAGGGGAAAGGTAGTATAATTCAGTAATTCAGACTGTTAACCCCTAGATGATGCCCATCAAGTGATCAGGTGGAAAATAACTGTATAAAACATACAACCTTAATGAGAATATTTATAATTTCATTATCTTTCCTTTTACTTTAATATCATACAAAAGTACCAAGTCTCTAACATCAATCTCTTTTTTCCTTATATTTCTATCATGCTATGCCTTTTGTTGCTACTTTTGTATGTCTTGGTGGTGGAGTGCAGTCATTAGTTCTTCCTCAAGCTTGTTCAATTGGTGTAGTTGGTCTTCCTTGAATTTTGTCAAGTCATATTGTAGTATTGACTACTCCTTCTGCATTGGCTCTGAAATGTAGAAGGATCATCGATTCTTTTCCATAAACCAGATTAAAAGTTGTTTCTCCAATTAACCATTCACAAGTACATTTGCCTCATTTTATGACGTTGTTCCGATGCCCACTCGTATAACATTTGACAAAATCCCTCCTCAACTATTCGTTGAACCACTTTTGTCGTACTACTGACGACCATACACATATGTCAGATATCTAACATAACAGATTGCCACGTGGTAGCTGTGGAGAGTTTTTACGAAATAGATGTTCTTCACATAGAATCGTCACAATGACGACTATCATACAATGGCGATATTGCGGCACATTGATATGCCACGTGTCATTTTCCGAGAAATGATTTTACCAATGGTGATAGTCGTTACTGCGACATAGGTATGCTTAAATATCATCGGAAAGTTGATGCAGACGCCATCCAAATTGTGACTTTATGGCCGACGACCTATGTCAACGTAGTGACGCTCTACAATGCATAGTTCGTCGGTGATCCAACAATATGGTGTGACAGAATCGTTAGAGCAGAGACGCAAGAGAATTCCATGCCCATATGAGAATGTGACGAATTGTCATCGGAAGTTTGACGACCGTACAATTAAAAAAAATCAAATTTTATTGGATATAGGGAGCAAGTTGAGCTAGATGTAGATTAGAATGTTATCAATATATGATGATATAGAGAATTAGGATTACGGTTTCTATTTTTGCATAAAACCCTAATTTAATCTTGTTAGAGCTTAAAAAACAAAAAATACATAGTCACTCTTAAGAGATACATATTTTTCTTTTAAATTTTAATTAGTTTATGCGCTTATGCAGAAATGCATGCCAAGCTTCACTAAAATAAACGCCTAGGTCTTAACACACCTGCAATTTGAGTGGTTCAAGTTTATGAGGGTGTCTCAGATACTTTTACACCTGTCTACATATTTAGATTTTCATTTGCAAACATAAAAGTGGCTGCTGTGTAAAAAGTGAAAATTCTACCTTGTAAATTGAGAGACCAAAACAATAGAAAGTGACGTAATTAAAATGCACTCCCATGCTTCTATATAGCTCCAAATTTAGTTATCCAATTTTTGGGGTGAAGTTAATAACATTATAAATATTTTTTTAACAATAACTTTGTATTAAATGGCTACGCTTGAGGCAGAGCAATTGTCAAAATTTACAAAAAGAGTCTTGAATGAAACAAAGCACCACTCTGTGAATGGTCTGATATATAAATCATACAGAAACTTATAATTTTGGGTAGTAAAGCTACCATATACTCTTATATATTGTCCTAATGGTAAGATGCATTAAAAAAAAATCATTACACTATATTAAAATGTTATCCATCCTGTCGTCTAGTTGTTCTCTGAGTGCATTTTAAAAATACTAAGGACTTCTACCTTGAACCAAGATTCAAGACCTTTTGTAAAATGGAGGGTAAATCCGTCTTATTGTAAAATGCATGCCTAAGACTCATATGACCTCCAAATTGAGTGGTTCAAATTGTGGAGTTTTGATTTTATCATTTTACATCTATTCATACTTTAGCTGTGCATTTTGAAACCTGAAACCCTCTAGTGTGCGTAAAATCTAAAAGTTGCCTTGTAAATGCAAAAAAAATGCATAAAGGGAAAAATGCATAAAAATGCATGAAAACATGGAATGATGAGAAATGCACACCCTAGGAAGAAAAATGCATGTGTGGTGTTGTTGATTTACAAGTTACAAGTTACAAGTTACATGAGTATGGATTTGTTGTAAACCCTAAATAATGCATACTAGGGTGATTTGTGCCCATAATTTAGTAAAACGTTGAAATACCCATTAATCTTTGGAAACTGTGCACACACACTAACTAAAATAGAAAAATTAGTACTAACTACCTGCGTCCATGAGCTTGACGAGGCAGGAACTTGTACAACCAAATCACACATAGGATATTTTTTAGCTGCATTTCCATTGTGAAGACATGCATAAATCATCAGAGAATACATGGTTATAATAAATAAATAAATAAACAAACATATAAACATGTACAAGACTCTAGAAAGACTAAAATGGAATACCTGAATGAGATTCTCTTGGTTTCGCGAATAATTATTCTCTATTGAATAGGGCCAACCACATGAAGGTGGAAGTTCATTCCCCCCCCCTCTCACATCACTCTCAATTCCCCATACCCAAACTATCTACTAGAAAGTAATTGAAAGTGGCATAATACGATTCATGCATAGAAAATCACAAAGAAAAATTTAAAGGTAAATGAAAGAAATAGTGTGTGTACAGATATGTGGTTTTGTACATACAAAACATATAACATTCGTCCATAAGAAGGTAGCAACAAATACGATATATGTGATAAACAACATTTTTAAAATATGGTGCTTACCCCATTTCAAGGAAACAAATATGTCATTCTTGTTGATTTTTCATATGAGAATCATATGTATATTCGATATATATAGGCTCTCCATGAAAGGATGCATCCCTTGGATAATCAATAACTATTTATTAATCTAAGAGAATGTCTTCCCATTTTTTTCCAAACATAAACACTCCCTCTCAATGAGGGAGACATTTTGCATCATGCCAAGTTTGTCTCTGAAGTATACAAACTTTTCCCTAGACTCATGACACTTATCTGTTAGTCTTGGGATATGTCTCTCTCCTACCTGAACCGAGGGGAAAATACCCGTGCGGCTCTCCCTCTGAGCCAACTGGATTTCTCTAAGATCAAGCTCACTCTGGGTCTGCATGTGATAACACCTAACATCTTGAGTCTTTATCATTCCTTTTCAAATCACCATGAATAGGAAAAAGACCACACCAGGGTTGTTCACTACAGGTACACCCTTGTGAGTGAATGTCAGCCTGATGCTAACTGACACGTGGAAAGCATATCAAGCACCTCGAGTCCATATTATTCATTGTCATTATCAAGGAAGGACTACACCTGGGCCCATTTACCACAAGTACACCTTTTTGATAAATGTATCCTATCTCACTTGGTATGCAACCCAATATAGGAGAAGGCCCGCTCGATGCTGAAACATCAACACTCCCTATTATCTAGGGATGTATCTTTCCATAGTAGTACACAAATACTGTCCAGTGGTACACAACCACTGCTAGTAGCACACAACTACTGTCTAGTGACACATAGTCACTGCCAGTGGTACACAATCACTGTAGTAGTACACAACTACTGTCCAGAGACACACAATCTCCACTAGTGGTACACAACCACCATAGTAGTAAAAGGTTTGTCACACATGGCACTTCCGTGTGGACTCTAGAGGCTACTCCCTCTAGAAACACTAGGGTCAACTCCCCATAGTGTGTGATTTCAAGGTCAACTCTCTTGACATGTCCTCATGTGCTCTCCACAAGGGACGTTGGGATATAAACCTAAATCCACTTATCCCTTCTCGGATAAGTTTCCTCACAATGAACTCGACTCAGTCACATAGGAGTACAATATGGAGAATGTCTGTCACACATGGCACTCCCATGTGTATTTCTAGAGGATACTCCCTCTAGAAACACTAGGGTCAACTTCCCATAGTGTGTGACGTCAAGGTCAACTCCCTTGACATGTCCTCATGTGCTCTCCACAAGGGACGTTGGGCTATAAGCCAAAACCTACTTATCCCTTCTCGTATAAGTGTCCTCACAGATCAAATCAACTCAGATATATAGGAGTACGATTTAGAGAATGTCTCAGGAATATGCAAACATCAACACTCCCTCTCATTGAGGGAGGCATTCTCTTCCACGCCAAGTCTGTCATGGAAGTACTCGAACTTCATCCTAGTAAGGGGTTTGGTAAGAACATCAACAACTTTCTCATCTGTAGGAAGGTACTTCACCAATATTTCCTTCCTCTGCACCATGTCCAACTATGCCTCACAGGTATCTCAACACATGCTTCGCAACAATCCATTCTGTCTGTCTCGACTGACTCATAAATTGGCTAAGCACACTCACTACATAGAAAGTATCTAGTTTGGTGTTAACTAGATACATCAGTGATCCAATCAACTGTTTGTACAAGGTTGGATCAATCTCATTGAAATTGGAAGAAGACACACTTAGTTTCTTCAAATTCGTCACTATTGGTGTAGCCATGGGATTAAAATTCAACATCCCAAACTTCTTTAATATCTCAATTGTGTACTTCCCCTAACTTAGGAGATCTCATCATTTTTATACCACACCTCTAGTCCCAAGAAGTAGTGCATCATACTAAGGTCCTTCATCTCAAACTCAGAGGCAAACACATACTTTCATTCAACAATAAATCTCTCTGTACCAATGAGGAATAAATCATCAACGTAGAGGACCAAAATGATGGACTCACCATTAAAAGTCTTGTAGTACAGGTTGGGATGAACAACACTTCTGATGAAGCCCAAACTCATCAGGTGTCCATCAATCCTTGCATACCAAGCTCGAGGTTCCTTCTTGAGTCCATACAGGTCCTTTTTCAACCTGCACACATGAGAATCCTTCTCATGTATCACAAAACCATCTAGCTACTCTATGTATACTTCTTCCTCAATCTCTCCATTGAGAAAGGTTATCTTCACATCCATCTGATGTAGTCTCTAACCCATGGATCCTGTAAGGGAAATAATCATCGGGATAGACATGTATCGAGCAACAAGAGAAAATGTATCCTCATAATCTATTCCCTCCACCTTAGAGAATCCACTAGCAACAAATCTTGCTTTGTGCTTCTTAATGCTCCCATCAGCTGTGCGTTTTATCTTATAGATCCACTTGGAAGTCACTATAGACTTCCCCTTAGGTCTCAAAACAATATCCCACACATCATTCTTTATGATGGAATGCTACTCCTCCATCATGGCATCTCTCCATATTGGATGACTAGATGCCTCCTCATAACAGGAAGGCTCATAATCAATGATGTAGCTCATAGCTGCGGCATAACACAAATATCTCTGAGGTCTCTTTCTTTCTCATAAGGTACCATGAGGATCTTAGTGTCCTTCTTCCTCCTGTAGAGTCTAATGAGCCCATGTAGGTCTCTTCCGACCTATTGCAATATCTTTGGGAACATCAAATAGAGCTACATGATCAACAGGATCAATTGGATCAATAAACTCAACTGTCTCTCTCTAAACTGCTGGAGGGTGAGGGGGAGAAGGCACCATCTATTCCTATCTTTCACTATCAATGTCCATGTGAGATCCTATATATCTTGTGAAGGCTACCTCCTCCTCAAAGGTAACATCTATGCTCACCTCAATTTGTCTCTGACCAGGGATGTAGATCCAATATGCCTTCAAAGACTCATTGTACCCCACAAATGTATCCTTTCTGCCTGAAGGGTATAACTTGGTCCTTTTCTTCTTGGGGACATGAATATATACAAGACACCCAAATATCCTGAAGTGTCCAACCTTAGGCTTCACTCATGAACTATGTCCATACTATACATCTTGTGGTTCCCTCGTGGAACACATGTCTAAGACATATTGAGGTTCCCTCGTGGAACACATGTCTAAGACATATCGAGGTTCCCTCATGGAACCACTGTCTTCTCTAGGACATATCGAGGTTCCCTCGTGAAACCAATGTCTTGGTTCCTTCATCTGACTATTTGAAGCACGTAAGAATGAAGTCTACATTCTCCCCTACTAGTCCACATAGGACCCTCCAGGGAGAATGTCTCATGATGCTGCCTCAAACATCAACACATTGACACCAAGCTCCATTGAAATCTCTCTAACCAAATTTTTATCATATAGAGCCAACATCTCCAAGTGACTGCAGTTGCCCCAGCTCAGGTGGAATTCTACCAGAGAAATCATTTTTCCACAAAATCAGATTAGCCAACCTCTGAAGCTTCCCAATATCCTTGGGGATTTCACCTTGAAGAAAGTTTTGAGCCAATCCTAGGAACTGTAGGCTCTCACATACGCCTGTGCTGGTATAGGACCAGACATCAAATTCTGGCCTGCACGAATGACTTGCAGATTCTTAAGATTCCCAATTGTTTGAGGAATTTGACCAGTAAGATTAATGGTGTGAATAACAAGATCCACAAGAGAAGTCATGCTACCAAGATCTGCTAGCAGACTTTCCATCTCTGCTGCAATTAATGCCTTCCCATTCACATGGGACGACAGTTCCAATTGCAAGGCATTCCAAGTCACGAGTTTCTTAAATAGGTCATCCATGCCACTCTTCAACTCCATAAGGGCCTTTGCATCTTCATTCAAGCAAACAATGAAGCTATGCAATCCTCTAATTCATCACATTGCATCAAAGAACCCAGAGAAAAGGCCTCTGACTCACCTCCAGCCCCAGAGCAAGCTCCTCCACTTGCCTCTCATTCATCACCTCCACACTACTAAATGAGACATAGATAACAGACTGGGGAGATTGTGTGTATAGCCAATCCAAACATTCCAATTCCTCTACCCATAAGCTATCGACCTAATTAATTCAGTTTTATTCAATATGCTATTCCCCACGCATGCTACCAAACTATACCGAATTTAAATGTGAAGATTGATTATTTGGAAAGAATGCCTCATGCTCCCGCACTTATTTTATCATATTGCCACTATTAGAATGATGAGGTAATTCAATCGAAGATCGCCTCTATGTCCGAGTCCAATAATATACGATTAAAATAAGCATGAAATGTTCCTATAAAACTGTGGGAATGTACAACGCTGTGCGTTTGTCTTAGGACTCTATGATCTGATGGGCAGTTTTGATGTGAGTCTCTGCTAGCTATCCCACAATTGCAAACATTGTTCCGATTGAATCGAAAACTTGTAGGTTTATATGGGGCTGACGTTCAATTGAATTGTGAAACTGGACATAACGGTCATTTTCTGTGGATGCCTCTCAGGGAACAAGAGATCCACATGATAACAGATCAACTGCGAGATGTAATTATCAATCAACTTCATATTCTACGGATCAATAATTCATACGTTGGTTCATTCTTCGGAGGATTCCTTTCGTTCACATCAAACCCACCCAACGAGATCCACCGTCCAACCATGAGAAACTTCTTATAAGTGTTGTAGCAGATACCATACATATCAATAAGCATCGGCCACAGATCAACTATTGCAACATCATCGCGTAGACTGAGGGCATCGATCATGAAGCATAAGGTCACATCTACTATTAAAACGATGATGTTGTGCTCTTCCATTGTTCTCAACAACATGGGAAACACTATCACATCACCAAATATAGCAACACCAAAACACAAGTTATCTCTCTCATCTTCCCTTGACTTCCTTGAAGGAGTCAAGCCTAATCTTACTCTAATATCATGTTGATTTTTCATATGAGAATTATATGTATATTCGATATATTATTATAATGATGAGGAACATATGGTGACCATCTATTAAAGGATGTTATAAAATGATATTTCTTTTGGATAATTAATAACTTTTTATTGTTATCATTTACTTATTATATATATTATTTAATAATCAATAATTATATTATTAATTATTAATCTAAAAAAATGTCTTAACTATGTTGTCCAAACATCAACAATTATTTCAACAATTATTTATTCCATAATGTTAGACACCTTTGTGATTACATTACTTTGTGATTACATTACTTGTAATTGTATGTAAATATGAAGAGTCTTAAATGATAAGAACATTAAGAGTCTTAAATGATAAGAACATTAAGAGTCATATTCTCTTGTATATATTTAACTATGGTACTAATGCATATATCATTAATGTGGAGTTATCTTTTCTTCCATCTTGAACTGACATTGGTATCAGAGCTTGACTAAGTCCATAATTATTTCCTGGCGTTTCTTTTACCCATATTATCAGAAAACACCCTCACCCATCTCTGCACCTTTTCCGTCTGATTCTCTGTTCGATCTGCCATATTCTCTGTCCGAGTCTTTGAGTAAAATCATCCTTTGTGCGTTAGCTTCCAGGTAACATGGTATCCCATCAACAACTACTCCATGCGCTGCACGAGTTGTATTAGAGTCACTGGACTTATTCACTAAAACCTTAATACGCCTCTCAACATCCTTCTAACGCAGGAAAACCCTAAATCTCACACCCTCCATCTCATGCTACCTCACGCAGCTAATACAATCTGCATTCGATATGTGCACACCTCACTCAACCTGAGCTCCATATCTCTCACATTGGAAACTAATACCTCTCACGCAAGTATCTCTCTAGACCTCTCACGTTTTGCATCAGAACGACCTCATCGAAAACATGGAATCTCATCCAGACTGTAAACGTTCCATTCACATGATATTCAGCTCCAGACTATTTTTCGCTCGCGACTCTAGCACAACAGTTCATTGAGTTGAATTATAGCCGCTCGTTGGGACTCTTTGAGTCTAAATTATCGACTTACTATAGTTTTAAATGCAGCCTGTTGCATACCCATCATAATCAGCCAAGAAAACCCTAGGCATCCATCTGGAATCGTTGGGAATGGACGTATGAAGTCGTGGTAGGCCTGGCTGTAGCGGGCGTTGTTTTTCAAGCTTATTATTTTCAGACGACGACCTTTGTAAGACGCCGACCTTTGAATAGAACAAAGATACCAATGGTGAGAACATTAAAATCGTTCCATGCCATGACTCGATGCTAGCTGAAGTGTATCATGGATTGAAATCTTTCCATGCTACGATTGGATGCGCCACAATTCTTTTCGCAGACAACAATCTTTCCTAACTCGTGTAAGCTTGTGTACTCGACTCGACTTTTGTAAGAGACTCACCATTGTGCCTTGTTTAGTTCAAAATCGATTCGATTCCATACACTAAGTACACCTCACACTCTCTATAACTTGTGGCTGCAATTCATACCTATACGTTGGACAAGAACGTCCTAAACCCTGGAATCTGCTTGGATATAAGAAGCCCTTCTTAGTCTGTGCTTATTTGAACCAATTGTAAATTTCCAGTAGAACCTCCAAGAGGTCGTTTGATCTTGTATTGCTATATGCAATCTATTAATTTATGCTTGATTGCTTGTACTTTATTTCAGTGACATTGTCTTGTCCCAACTCAAAGTCATCAATTATCTCGTGGGCATCTACTCATCTTTCAAAGTATTGTTCATAGTCATCTTGAGGGAAGGTTCAACACCCATCTATATTATTAGAAATTTCATTTATAAAATGCATTTTATTGAATCAATGAGTAGATCTGCGGGGTTTCTAGTACTCAAGATTTTGAACAACATAGAGGTAACAAGAGAAGATGAAGCAAGGAGAAGCCGGGTTGGAATAATCCCCATGATAAATCCGACCTTCATTGTACCCATTGCAGAATGAG
Organism: Picea mariana; assembly: GCA_032191745.1. NCBI lineage: Eukaryota > Viridiplantae > Streptophyta > Pinopsida > Pinales > Pinaceae > Picea > Picea mariana. Next base: position 519,327 of record JASDQU010101822.1, read on the forward strand.
TGGGTCAACCTCACACCAGGCTAAAGGTAAAGCACCTGTACATTATGTTGTTGCCTATTGCAATATAAGAGTAACTGAAGATATCTTTAATACTTCATTTGCTTCTTGGGGAGATGCATGGATTCTTGATACAAACACAACCTCCTACATGAAATTTATAAGAGATTTTTTCGAAGACTTTGATGACAATGTAGACGACGTAGTGTATTTTGCCAGTCTCAAGCCCTCAGGAATGGATACCATTATGCTTAAGTTTCCCAAAATCTCAGATTTTCTTCTACACAATGTACTCTATCTTCCAAAGCTGCAAATAAACTTGTTGTCCCTTTTGCACACCAGATAGCAAGGCCACTTTGTTCATATAATTGGTGGAAAATTTGACATAAGGAAAGATTGTGACAACATAGTTTTCATGATTGGAATAAAAGACAAAAGACTATTGAAGCTGGATGGTACATCTTCCCATACACACACTGCTGCATACCTCTCTCATCATGACTCATGTATAATTCCATCTAGTCTTTTGTGGCATGCTAGATTTGGCCATATTAATTATGACAGTCTTTGTTTATTAAGAAAGAATGGTGCTTCTGGTCTACCTACCATTCCTAGAAAACTAAAACAATGTGATGAATGTATCCTTGGAAAGCATAGCAACCAACCTTTCCATGATTCTACATCCAGAGCATGTAGAAGACTTGAACTGATTCATTCTGATTTATGTGGACCTATGCCTATTCCTTCTACAAATGGAAACAAATATATCATGAATTTTATTGATGGGTGTATTTGGTGAANTCAAGCTTATTATTTTCAGACGACGACCTTTGTAAGACGCAGACCTTTGAATAGAACAAAGATACCAATGGTGAGAACATTAAAATCGTTCCATGCCATGACTCGATGCTAGCTAAAGTGTATCATGGATTGAAATCTTTCCATGCTACGATTGGATGTGCCACAATTCTTTTCGCAGACAACAATCTTTCCTAACTCGTGTAAGCTTGTGTACTCGACTCGACTTTTGTAAGAGACTCACCATTGTGCCTTGTTTAGTTCAAAATCGATTCAATTCCATACACTAAGTACACCTCACACTCTCTATAACTTGTGGCTGCAATTCATACCTATACGTTGGACAAGAACGTCCAAAACCCTGGAATCTGCTTGGATATAAGAAGCCCTTCTTAGTCTGTGCTTATTTGAACCAATTGTAAATTTCCAGTAGAACCTCCAAGAGGTCGTTTGATCTTGTATTGCTATATGCAATGTATTAATTTATGGTTGATTGCTTGTACTTTATTTCAGTGACATTGTCTTGTCCCAACTCAAAGTCATCAATTATCTCGTGGGCATCCACTCATCTTCCAAAGTACTGTTCATAGTCATCTTGAGGGAAGGTTCAACACCCATCTATATTATTAGAAATTTCATTTATAAAAATGCATTCTATTGAATCAATGAGTAGATCTGCTGGGGTTTCTAGTACTCAAGATTTTGAACAACATAGAGGTAACAAGAGAAGATGAAGCAAGGAGAAGCTCAAGGGGGTTGGAATAATCCCCATGATAAATCTGACCTTCATTGTACCCATTGCAGAATGAGTGGGTCACATGAAGCCTTCGACTACAGAGTTCCATGGCAGAAGATAAAAGAAGATAGAGATAGAACCTCACACACTAAAGCACCTGTACATTATGTTGTTGCCTATTGCAATATAAGAGTAACTGAAGATATCTTTAATACTTCATTTGCTTCTTGGGGAGATGCATGGATTCTTGATACAAACACAACCTCCTACATGAAATTTATAAGAGATTTCTTCGAAGACTTTGATGACAATGTAGACAACGTAGTGTATTTTGCAAACAAATCCAGTCTCAAGCCCTCAGGAATGGGTACCATTAGGCTTAAGTTTCCCAAAATCTCAGATTTTCTTATACACAATGTACTCTATCTTCCAAAGCTGCAAATAAACTTGTTGTCCCTTTTGCACATCAGATAGCAAGGCCACTCTATTCATATGATCGGTGGAAAATTTGACATAAGGAAAGATTGTGACAACATGGTTTTCATGATTAGAATAGAAGACGAAAGACTATGGATGGTACATCTTCCCATACACACGTTGCTGCATACTTCTCTAATCATGACTCATGTATAATTCCATCTAGTCTTTTGTGGCATGCTAGATTTGGCCATATTAATTATGACAGTCTTTGTTTATTAAGAAAGAATGGTGCTTCTGGTCTACCTACCATTCCTAGAAAACTAAAACAATGTGATGAATGTATCCTTGGAAAGCATAACAACCAACCTTTCCATGATTCTACATCCAGAGCATGTAGAAGACTTGAACTGATTCATTCTGATTTATGCGGACCTATGCCTATTCCTTCTACAAATGGAAACAAATATATCATGACTTTTATTGATGATTACACCAGAATGTGTTGGGTGTATTTGCTGAAAGAAAAATATCAAGCTTTTGAAACATTTAAAATTTTTCATGCGTGGATTCAAAATGAAGCTTAGTCTCGTATTGGCTCTTTTCTCACTGATAATGGAAGAGAATATACATCTAATGAATTTGAAAGTTACCTTTGCCAACGCGGGATCAAACATCAAACCATAGTTCCATACAATCCCCAACAAAATGGTGTAGCTGAATGAATGAACATGACACTCCTAAATATGGTT
>JASDQU010101822.1:540232-577042 GCA_032191745.1 Picea mariana
TGAAGCTTAGTCTCGTATTGGCTCTTTTCTCACTGATAATGGAAGAGAATATACATCTAATGAATTTGAAAGTTACCTTTGCCAACGCGGGATCAAACATCAAACCATAGTTCCATACAATCCCCAACAAAATGGTGTAGCTGAATGAATGAACATGACACTCCTAAATATGGTTCGTTCCATGACGTTTTTCAAGAATGTTAAATTGATGTTTTGGGATGATGCAATTCTATGATGCAATTCTATGTGCAGTTTATGCAATTATATGTTTTTGGATGATGCAATTCCATCTCATGCTCTTAGAAACAAGACTCTATATGAAATGTGGTATGGACACATTCCTTCGTGAGGCATCTCAGGGTCTTTGGTTCCACCTTCTATGCCTTGATTACTAAGGAGAAAAGAAGCAAGCTTGATGTGAGGAGTAGAAGTGAATCTTCTTGGGGTACTCAAATACCACCAAGGGGTATCGTCTTTACAATGAGACAAAACATAAGTTCATCCTTTCTAGAGATGTGATCTTTCTTGAATCCACCAAGAAAGATGAAACTGTTGAGAGGAAACTTGATCATCTATATAGATTCACTCTTGTAAAGACATATCATAAATTTTATGATGAGATTCCACATCTTGAAGGGGGGATCCCAATCTTGGGACAATCTTTGGAATCTCCTTGTGTAGCACCATCTCCCCCACATGAAGAAGTTCCTGCCACTTCATCAAAACTTGAAGTTTAGTTGGATGATGTGATCGAGAAGATTCAAAATCAGAGGCTTGATGATAACTCAACACCATCTCAATCAGTCGAGAAACTGGGACCATATCAAAAAGGTCCACCAAAATGGCTCACAAAAACACTTGAAAGTGTTAATCCTGATGAGGTAGTCAAGACAAGAACCAGATTGTCCTCAAAACAAGATGGAGGTAACATAGATAATTCAAACTCAGGTGTTGTAGAAGATATGTATGTTTCATATGATTGTGAGTTGAATTTATTTACTAACCATGAACCGACTTCATTTAAATAAGCCACTTCTCATTATGAATGGAAAGAATCCATGCGGAAGGAATATCATGCTCTCATCAAGAATGGGGCATGGAAGTTGGTGGACCCTCCATATGGAACCAAACCGATTGGCCAAAAGTGGGTATTCAAGAACAAGTATAGATCAGATGGCTCACTTGACAAGCATAAAGAAAGGATCGTGGAAAATGGATTTTCAAAGAAAGAAGGTGTTGATTATGTTGGAATACTAAGAGGGGGGGTGAATCAATATGAACAGTTTTACGACTTTTAACCACAATATATAAACTTCAACTTTATCAACAATATATCATCAATGTATCATCTATGATTTCATTCAAAAAATCATGAGCATATAATCATAAGCAACGTCACATCAACAACATCACATCAAATATAGAGTACACTAGAATTTATGCAGAAACCCAAATGAGAGAAAACCATAGAATGGTTTCTTATATATTGTCAAGAATACATTCATTGGAAGCACCAAATTCCCAATTCTCCAGCTACAAATTAAAGGAGGCTACAACCCCCTAATTTACAAGCAATAACCTGAAGGGAGCACCAACTCCATAAGTTCTCTGACACCAACCAAAAGGAGGCTATGAACCCCTGATTTATAGGAACCAAACTGAAGGAAACACCAACTCCCTGAGTTCTCTGAAACCAACCGAAATAAGGCTACAGACTCCTGATTTATAGGCTTCAACCTAAAGGAAGATCCAACTCCTTCTATTCTTCAACACCAACTGGAAGGAGGCTACAACCCCCTTTCCTTGCCCCATCCTTCTGCCCTGAAATTAAAGTGTAGACTAAAATGTCACTACCACAATCACTACCACTGTCACTATCACTTCCATTGTCACATCAACCTGTAACTTGTCAACCTGTCACTATATCCAACCTATCATTGTCACCCTATTACATCAACCTATCACTGTATCCAACTTGTCACATCAACCTATCATTTTCACCTGTCACTATCAACCTATCACTGTCACCGATACTCAACATCAACGAGACTAGATCCACGATCACCAAGAACACCTCTCAACCAGATGCTCAAGCATCACCAAAATGTGCCTCTACCAAGCATGTACCAACATCATATGCCTCTATGAGGAATATACCATGATCACCAACAAACCATCACAAGATATATGTCTCAATCATGTACCAACACATCAATGATGTATACCTAAAGAATACGCCAACCATGTACCATGTATTAACCATGTACATCAACATCTGCACCATACCATGTACCAAGCCTGTACCATACCATGTATCAACCATGTACATCAACCTATACCATACCATGCATCAACCATGTACCATATCACATGATATCATCAATGAAGTACCTCAATCATAACCAAGATAACTAGAATACCAAGATACCAATACAACTAAGATGTGCTACCAATCAATGTACCATAACACCACTAAGGTGTACCTCAACATGTACCAATGTCACCAAGAGGTGTATCTCATACATGTGCTACCATATACCAAGTGTGAACTTCAACCATGTACCAACATCCCAAAGATATTTCTCACCAAGTGTGTACTTCTAACAAGGTATCATGTCATCACCAAGTTGTACCATACCATGTATCATCACCACTATGCATGTGCCATAAAAACATAAGAATAACCCTTAAAAATTACCTATGATCATGTAGCTAACCTAATACTCTATAATACTGACCTGTAACCTTTCCTCAAACCTAAACAACCTAGCACTAGAATATTCCCCAAATTTGTCTTAGCCTCACAAGACTAAGAACTCCTATCTAATGAGGCCTCATGTGACAATCCCTAGAAAACCCGCAGGGGTGCCTCATGTGACACCTTGAAGCTAACCTGCAAGGGATTTATTAGTTAGGGTTTCAGAAAAATACTATCTCTCCACAACTCTGAAACTTTTTCTCTTCCTTCGCACTTTCTCCACTACCTCAGACTCGACTTCAGATTCGCCAATAGACCAAAATATTATGATAAGATAGATATTCAATGAATGTGTGCATGTGCTTATGAGAGACTCCTTGAGGTGTATTTATACTTTTTCCAAGTAACTTCTCTCCTTTATCTTAGGGATTCTTGAACTTTCTTGTTGCAACCATTTTATCCATTCTTTAATGACTTGTAACCAATTTAGAGGATTCTTAACCATTCTTCGGGGATTCCAACTTCAAGAGGGAATATCTCCCTAACTGTGAGGAACCACGTGGAGTACCATCTATCAACGAAAATGATAAGACGAGGACTATCCATCTATGAGTTTGTTACCTGCATTTATAATGTCCTCCATGTCCATTTTCCTTGATCAACTTCAGGTTCCATAACGACACCTTTGGGAATTTCTATGGAATTCATTAGATGCACCCATCACATTTGTTGACATTAACTACTCTTGTTGACATCAATGAAAAATATCTCACCATCAATATCGATCACAACTCTAGGGTATCTTTAATGATCCAAGGGTTGACATCAATGGAAACCAACTGTCCAACAATCTCCCCCTTTGGCATTGATGGCAATACCAGCATTGATGGAAACAATCATAATACAATACTCATTCTCCCGCTATGACCATTGCTCCTCATCGATGTTTCTCTCTCTCCCCCTTTGACATCAATGGAAAAGGGTATCTCCCCTTGGGGATGCTCCCCCTATCTTCATGCATCTGTTCTTTCTCTTCACATGTTTATGTCCTCATGTTTCTTTCCAAGTTCCTCTTCTCTTTTTGATATCCTCTAGTATACCTTTTTTGAACAATCATTCTCGGACTTCATGTGCTTGAATCTTTCTCTTCCGATGTCTCTCTTTCTCTCCATTTGACATCATGGGAAAAAGGATAACTCCCTTTGTCGGTATGTATCCCGCTATTTGCATGCTTCTAATCTTTCTTTCCTGATCTTTTTCTTTGATGATTTCTCTTTCCTTGACTTCTCTACAAGATGTCGTGTTGATCAATGTAGGGATTCTTGTGTATGTTTCCTTTCCTCTCTTCTAGTTCTACTTATTGTCCATTGGTTCTTCCTCTTATAACTATTTGACATATATAAAATCATTCAAAATTTATTGACTTCAAATATTCATGGCTTGTTATGTTCACTGTTTAGGAATCAATGATCATACTGCTTAACAATGTCCCTATGATGATATAGATTTTGCTGAAGGTTTCTCTTTCACTGTTCTGCTATGCCTTTCACTACTTGTATTCTTGTGACCAACTGATTCCACTTGTCCACTGATTCCATTGATTCCAATTTGTAAGTATGCTTTGTCATATATCTTTCTAGACCTGCCAATGATATCATAAATCCATCTCTATCCATATGTCATAAGCTGTCCATAACTATGCTAATCAACTGTCCACAATGCTGACCCATGTGTCACTGCATTATCATGAAGGCTTCTTTGGTACAACTGATCATTACATATTCCTATTTCTCAAACTGAATTAAATATGTCCACTAATATGCAATACATCCTTGAACCCGTAATGAATATATTCCTTCCTTGAAAGTGTGTCAATGATATTCCTATGATATCTGCATGGGAACACTGCTTCTCAATCGATCAATTTGTCATTCTATACTTCTGTTATCTGAATGCTCTGAATCTATCTCTGCAAACACTTAAAACTGCTTAAAGGATGGTTATTTGATCTATAGTAGTGTTGGCGCAGACCAATTTTGGGGAGAATCAAGGAAATTTTGAAGGAATCGAAGCAGTGTCAAAAAATAGGGGAGCGCGTTGGAAATAGAGGAAAAGCAACACCGAGAAAAGCAGTTACAAAGTGAACAAACTGCTGTGGAGCAGTTGGAAAGTGGAAAAGCGCCGACTTGGAGAAATGATTGGATCGAGGAACAACCCACAATTAAGTCAAGAAGAAAGTAGACAAACCTAATTCGCTTAGGGTTAGGCTTTTTGTAAGGGCTTTGTCCCAATTTTTGTATAAGTAGAATGTATTAGGACGATGAGTTGTTGGTCCGTTTTTGTGAGATGTATTGTTGAGGTTGTAATAGATCCTTTAGTTGAGAGAAGGTCTTGTGGAGAGAATTTGTGATTTGTAGAGATCGAATGTAATGGCGGAAGGATTGTACAGTGGACAACACTAGATTTTGCGAGAATTTGAATAAAGAGCCAAAGCGACAAATCTTTGTGGACGTATCCCCAGGGGGGTGAACCACGATATATATGTGTTTTGTGCGAATGTATGAAATGTTTCTGATTGTATTTTCTTTAGTAAGTTGATGATGAACATGTTAAATGATAAAGGAAATAGCACTGCGCACTAAGAATGAACTAATGGAATCTACAAAATAGCTCTAATTAAATGAATGTTATATCTAGTGTTTAGATCAAAATCTTGTGTTACAGTAGATAAATAATTTTCATTGAACACATGTGGCTATAATGGTTAATGAATTTTGTTGGTAATATACTGCGTTACTGGTAAGAGTTAGAGTTAGCATAATATATGGGTATTTGAGGATTAGTAGTTGAGTGGATCTAATGCATCTGAGAGAGAAACACATCCCATCCCATGGTTGCAGACATTTGAGTCCTGCGGCCACCCATAGAATCCATCTCAGATGAGACTGTGCAGTGCACTCTATGAATTGTGTTGCCTTCTAGTATCTAGAACGACCGATGGCAGAAGGGAAGTTGGTAATCCTATAGTTAGAAACTGGGTCAACCCATAAGTAAAACCAACAATGGTTCCATTTCCGGTTGGAACTCATAAGATTAGATCGAGAGGGATGTATCATGTAGTATAGCGAGATGGTTTAAGAAAGGGGACATTTTTAGGTTGGAACCCCATGAAAGTGGAGATTGAAAGATGGTTGATAGTGCATGAACTATATTTTTCCCATAAATATAATAGAATCTCTAGGTTTAAGCCAAGACAATATTTGGAAAGATACATATTCAATGAAATACACGAGAGTTCCTTTAGTGATTTTCCCATGCTATTTTAAGAGTTTATAACACGGTTGAAATATACCCACCCGAAGAATAGAGTTAGATCAGTGGAGTGGACAAAAGAAAGTATCACGCGGTTGAAAAGGGTAAATAATAAATTCACACGTGTCGTAGATTTCTGGCTAGACAACATTGTAGTGGGGTATATCACTGAGTTTGCAGTAGATACATCGAAGTCTTATAGTGTAGCAGAGTAGGAGTTTATTAAGGGTCCAAGGGGAAGGTACATCAGGTCATTGTACACTTCGATCAAAATATTATTACATGATAAAGGGGTGTTAACCATGGAATCAAACAACTAAACTACCTTGTGTGCATGGGAGATTTAGGGGAAACACTGAGGAAGGTATGAGATGGAGGTAGAAATGGATAGAGAATAGCACAATAAAGAGAGAGATCCCATTATGATGGATCAAGAGGAGATCCAAGAAATTATGCAAAAGTCAAGAATGACACAAAGTGGCAGACCCTACCAATATAAGCTTAATAGGAAGAAAAGAGCAGTAGCTGAGAGGGAAGGCTTGGAGAGTGATGAGGAAGAGGTAGATGATCTCCATGATGTGGATCATATTGAAGAAATACTGTGTGCCACATATGAAATGAATACTAGAGGAGCGAGATCTAATGAGGAAGAAGATACCCTTGTCCAGATCTGAATCAATGTAGAACCTACAACACCAAGTACGATTGACACATCAACAAAGAAAAAATTATTTAGAGAGACAATGATCGATGGTTAGAGGAAACTAGGAGATACTAATAGAAGTGAGGGTAAAAGTGGCAGTACCAGTAGCAGTACAGGTAGTGGTACAAGTGGGAGTACCAGTAGAAATACGAGTGGGAGTTCAAGTCCGAATAACAATACATAGATAGTAGAACCATGGGGAGCAGGTACAACACATTCAACAATGGCAAGAGTATATCCAATGATAAGATAACCAAAATTTCACGGGGATGGAAAAAAAGACCCAAAGAAGAATCTATTCATACATGAGAGAATATGGGAAGAAAAAAGAATCACTGATGATGCAACAACATTAGCACGATTAGCAATAACGTTCAGAAACCATGTGTTGGATTGGTACATGAATCTAGCAGTAAACAATCAACAGAGTGCGCCCGAAACAGTAGCAGAGATCAAGAAGGAATTGATCACATAGTTTCAGAGGCTAAAATTGGAGAATCAATTTATGAATGAGATGATTGAGGTTAGACAAAAACCAAGAGAATCCGTATGGGACATTGATCAGAAGTTCAAGACATTGAAAGTTAAACTGAAGTACCCAATTTTTGACATGCAACACATACAACTATTTATAAATTCTTTGTTACCACATTTCAAATATCCATTGAGACAACAAAAATTTCAAAACCAGACAGAGGCACTGCAAGAAGCGATGCAGTTAGAAGAGAATCAATATAAGAAGATAGATCAAACTATAGAGGAGATGAAAGAATATCTAAAGAACTTGACAGTGCAATTGAACCAGAACAAAAGTAGGGAGAAAAGAGAAGTAGTGTGGTGTACCCTGTGCAGATCAAAGGGACATCAAAAGAACGAGTGTCTGAAATTTGTGCAGTACTTGTGAGTAGGGCTACCGAATCCATTTCCTACAAGAGGGCCTTCGTGTGAAATATGCAAGACACATGGGCATGATCCTTATCACTTCCCTATGATGCATAAGTACAAGACACAACGGAAGAGTACTTTCTGTAACTTTTGTAAGCTAGTAGAAAATGAAGAAAAAAATTGTAGAACTCTTGAGTTAATGAAGGAGATAACCTCAGATGCATACAATATGTAGGCTAAGTTGATGGTAGGACAGACTGCACCACTGTTTGGCAAAGCACAACAATTTCAAGAAGTTCCACAGTTTCAACAACCCCTGCAGTATAATCAGGCACCACAGTATAATCAACAAAACATGGATCCACATGGGAACAAAGGAGGATTTAGAGGTAGAGGATGAGGAGGGATGGGCAGAGGTAGAGGGCCTATTTCTGCCATAATTGTAAAAAACAAGGACACTATGCCAGATATTGTCCTCAACTAGCAACAACATGTATGTATTGTTGTACAACAGATCACGTGACAAAAGAGTGCCCGAAGTTGATGACGAAGATCCAGGAGAAGAAAAATCTAAATAACCAAAATGTTCAGTGGATTACTGCAGAAATAAGGGATCCTGGGAGGAACATCAATATAGTGACTAGAGGAGGAGTGAAGAAAAGAGAAGATGCGCAGGATCAGAACAAGGAATCTCAGTGTTGTATTCAAAAGAACACTCAAACACAACAACACTTTGATGAAAAGAAGGAAAAGGAAACTTTCAAGGAAGCAAAGAAGGAGTTTCTGAAGGAGAATGAAGCATCCACATCAAAAACTGTGCCGATTTATGATACTCCTATTTTTGATATGCCTCAATGTTTGGATCATACTTACAAAGGAGAGAAAACAAAGAAATTAAGTAACTTAAAGAATTTCCTGGAATCTTTCTTTAAATTACTTAATGATAAGAGTGCCATGAATTTGTTTAAAAATATGCTCAAGAAATATAATATAGAATAAGGGATAGGAATAGAACCAAAGAATATTAATCAGGTCCAATATAGAAATAAAAAAACTACTAGAGAGTTCAGACTGAATGCAAATATAGGAGACTTTAATATGGGGAATGTTATCCTAGACTTAGGATCAGATGTAAACATTTTTCCAAAGAAGACTCGGGAAGCAATGGGAGAACCTACACTAGGGTATTCCAATATCCAATTGAAGATAGCAAACCAACAAAGAGTGATTCCCATAGGTATATTGAAGAATACAATAGTGGATCTAGATGGTGTGCGCACCACAATAGATTTTGAAGTAATGGACATGGTGGATGAGTCTATACCATTTCCAACACTACTGGGAATTGATTGGGATTTTGATAATCATGCCATAATTAATTTGAATACTATAAAGATGATATTTGAAGATGGGAACTTCAGGGTAGTAGCACCTTTATATCCCTCAGATTGTGAAAGGTATGTAGAACTCGTGCCTCACAATGTTCTAGAGTATGATGTAAACCAATTGTATAGGACTACTACGTGAGAGGAAGATTATGTGAATCCAACTGTAGATGGAGTACTCAGTTGGAGGATTATCAATTCTGACATGTCAGATTCAGATATTGGAGTAGAAAGTTGGAAACAAAGATTGCATGAATTCTCTACTAGGAGGTGTGCCGAAATTACACACACAGTGAGATGGGTTGGGACAGAAGTAAGACAGTTTCCCACATTTACTGAAGAGGAAAATTTAGAAAACTTCATGAAAAAGTTTGAATAAGAGGTTTTGGATAGTCATATATTATCAGTATTGGATATAGCATTGAGGGACACACCTGCACGATGGTGGGGTGCGCACAAGGAAGTAATTCGGGACAAGTCTCAGTGTAAGTGACTGATGTGCATAAGATTTGGTAGGAGTCAACAGGATAAACCTTTATAGAAGTATGATGGAAGAGGGAACCCAAGAAATCATATCAATGATTGTGTCACTAACTGGAGATTGGTACCACCAGGGGAATAGATGCATTACTTTATTCATAGATTAGAAGGAATACCAAGTAATTGGTAGAAAGAGCAGGGACTATGCAAAGAAATTGTGAGTTGGGGTGCAATACAACAAAAGTTTATTAGGACCTTTTCATTTGAAAGTGAGAATACATAGGTGGATATGGCATTACAGAGGATAAAAAAGAATATATTTGAATAATATGGGTCGATACAGTGTCATTAGACAAATATTATAGAAAATAAACACCTGAACAATTAGTTTACTGTTATCAAGTCACAAAGGATGATGAAGTAGAAGACAACCCACATGACATACAAATATTAGAAGGGGAAGGAGAAAGAGGTTTAGAAGGACCTCAACTACAATCATAAGAGTTCACTGCACCTATGAAGATTAAGAAGGTCAATATTGGGACTGAAGAGAATCCCAAGATAGAAAGCATTGGAGATTACTGGGACAATGAGACAATGGAAAATATAACTGAATTACTGCGTGGGTATAGTGATTTATTCCCAGCCACATTCTCAGATATGAAAGGGGTAGCAGGAGAGCATGGAGAAATGAAGATACCCCTCAGACCATATCCAAGGCCAATTATACAGAGAACATACATATTAAACCCCATTATAAGCATAAAGTTAAGGCAAAAATTGACATAATGCTAGAATCAGGAATCATAGAACCTATAGAAGAATCATAGTGGATTATTCCAATGGTGGTCTAGGAAAAGAAGACTGGAGGGATTAAGATTTGTGTGGATCTGAGGAAATTAAATGATGCATGCCCGCATGATCCTTTTCCTACTCCATTTACAAATGAGGTTTTAGAGAATGTGGGAGGAGTGAGGACATGCAATATACTCCTTCACAGATGGATTTTTAGGTTACCATCAGATCATAATTGCTTCAGAGGATAGGTACAAAAACACATTTGCAATAGAGTGGGGGTCATATCAGTACACAATAATGCCATTTGGTTTAAAGAATTCACCAACAATATTTTCCAAAGTAGTAGTAGCTGAATTCAAGGATTTTATACATAAATTTTTAGAGGTTTATCTGGATGATTGGACATTATTCAATTTATTGAAGGACCATGTAGAAATTTTTAGGTTAATGTTAGAGAGATGTAGGAAATGCCATATTTCCTTGAACATTAAGAAATTTATATTCAATACACCATTTGGAATCCTACTTGGACACATTGTATACAAACATGTATTGATAGTAGACCCTGCAAAGATTGATGTTATTGTCAATTTACCACCACCAAAGTCAGTGCACCAATTGAGAGAAACATTGGGCCACACATAGTACTACATGAAATTCATAAAGATCTATGAAAATATTACTACACCCATGGAGAAGTTACTAAATAAAGACATCAGATTTCAGTGGAATATGAATGCCAAGAGAGCTTGGAAATACTGAAAGAGAAGATGGTGACAACACCAATTTTGAGCTTTCCAGATTGGAAAAAACAATTTCATGTGCATGTGGATGCTTCATCCATTGCACTTGGAGTAGTATTGGCACAACCAGGTGAAGGAGACATTGATCGCCCAATATCTTTTGCTAGTATAAAGTTATCTGAGTCTGAGAAGAATTATAATACTACAGAAAGGGAAGGTCTAGCTATGGTATATTCCTTACATAAGTTCAGACATTATTTATTGGGTCAACATTTTAAGATGTTTACATATCATTCCGCATTGAAGTACCTAGTTAAAAAGCCAGTGTTGGGGGGAAGGATTTGTAGATAACTGTTATTGTTTCAGGAATATGATTTTGAAATCATAGTAAAACCAGGGAAGTTGAATGCAAGACCATATAATCTATCAAGAATTACTAATGGAGAGGAGACAAAGAATTTGGAGGAGAATTTTCCTGATGCTAACTTATTTTCTATTCAAATTGATGGTGATTATTTTGCTGACATTGTTGGATTCTTGAGCACAGGAATGTCTCCCAAGGAATTTACTGTCACGTAGAAAAAACAATTGGTAGTGCATGATACAGACTATCAGCTGATTGCAGGTCATTTATACAAGTTAGGTGCATATGGAATTATGAGAAGATGTGTGATGGAGCATGAATGCTCCATGGTGTTAGCAGAAGCACATGAAGGAATAGATGGAGGGAACTATGCAGGAAATCCTACAACATAGAAGGTGTTGCGTGCATGATTATGGTGGCCTACATTACATAATGATGCAAAGGAATATTGTTAGACCTATGATGTCTATCAAAGGGTGGGGAAACTATCCAGAAGGGATGAAATGCCACTTATTCCCCAAGTAACCTTACAAGTGTTTGATAAATGGGATGTGGATTTCATTGGACCCATTAACCCACCAACAAGGAGATCAAGAGCCAGATACATCATCACTGCGACATAATACTTAACCAGGTGGGCAGAAGAAACCCCACTGAAGGATTACAGTGCAGAAAATGCAACACGGTTTCTTTTGAGAACATACTGACCAGATTTGGATGTCCTAGAATTTTGTTGAGTGATCAGGGAACCCATTTCATTAATAGTACAATCAGAGCTATGAAAAAATAATTTGAGATACATCATCAGAAGAGCACACCTTACCATCCATAGGAAAATGGTATAGTAGAATCTTTTAACAAGATTCTAGAGAATGCATTGACAAATATTTGCAATGTGAATAGGGTGATTGGAATTTGAAGGTATCAACAATGTTATGTGCTTACAAGACTACATGCAAGAATCTTACAGGACATACACCATTTAGACCAGTGTATGGGCAGGAAGCAATGGTTCCATTGGATTATTTAGTACCTATTCTACGCATTGCAACAATCACCAACATGACAGAAGAAGGTGATGCGTAGGAAATATTGGATCAGTTGATGGAGCTGGAAGAAGATAGGATTTTAGCAGGATTTCACTAGGAAGTACAGAAAGCAAAGGACAAAGCTTGGCATGATAGGCACATAAAGAAGGAAAGATTTAAGGAAAGAGATCTAGTTCTCGTCCATGACAACATATATATACAACACCCAGGGAAGTTCAAAATGCACTGGTTAGGGCCTTATAAGGTAGAGGCCATTACAAATGGAGGTGCTGTGCAACTGAAAGATCTTGCAGGGAAGAATCTTAGAGGATTGGTGAATGGAATTCAACTGAAACTGTATCAAGACAGTTGACCTAACAACCTGAGGTAAAAAAAGAGAGATAATGTATGATTGTACATACTATATATAGTAGATGTTACAAGGGAAAGACAAAAATCCATAAAAAGAAGAAAGATAACAAAAAGAAAAAAAGACAAAAAGATAGAAGAATATTAGAGGGTTTTTGATGTAATAGATTTGTTAGCATTAACAATGCATCGTAGAGAAACCAGTGTTGAAGACACCACGCGCTGGAAAATATCTGTCAGACACAAAAAGTGGAGCGTGCATGAAAAAGTGAAAAAGTGACAATTGTCAGTGCGAAACAACTGTCAGTACACCGTCCTGCTATAAAGTCGAAAAAAGGGGGGAAATGTGGTCATTCATGTTTTTTTTTTCCAAGGAGAAGAACGAAGAGCGAAGCTTAAGTGTGAAAGAGTGAGAATTCATGTTAGCAAGTGGGGAATTAGAGTTCAACAGTTTGGATCATAACAAGATGTCGCCACCACACGTTGGAGCATCGAGCAAGGCTAAGCGAAACATGAGAAGTAGTGCTCAGGTGACACAAACAGTGATGAAAGACATGCCCACAGTCATGGACGTGGATGAAATCCACACACCGAAATATGAGCTACATACCACAGATGTTGAGGAGAAAAAAACCCAGCACAAGAGGCCTGGCAGCTGGAAGAGGACGCAAAGAAGATAGAATTCGATGTGTCGACTAGGGGAAAAGGGCCACAACAGGGCGAACAAGCCACATATTCAGTGTAGCAGGGACTAGAGCCAGAAGAAGATCATGAAATAGAGCACCAGGGCATACCAGAGGTTGGTGTGTCATCCCTGCAAGGGAAGAAGAAGGCATGAGTTGAGAGCAGTGCGCAAGGAATATCATGCACATAGCCAGAGTTGAGAATAGTAATGCCAAAAATCCCAGAAGGAGTAAAGGCTGATGATGGGATGGTGGGAGGAGTAGACACCATAAAATACTCCAATCATGACGTGGCTGACAAAGTCAAATTCCCATATTTGGCATAGCATAACTATAATATGGAGAGTAGAGGAGAGGGCCCATCAGGCATGTCATTGTTGGAGCCTATGCAGTGGATCCCAGGGCTCTATAATACAAGATCATGAATTTGCTAGATATACCGCACTTTGGGTGCAACAAACACATCAATGGATGTGTGAAGAAACTCCTAGCATGAACTGAATTTTATGAGCATAAAAAAATGAATACAGATTATTAAAATATGCTTAACACAGAATAGCAGAGATACAATAAAACTGGTTTTCTATTCAATAAGAAAATAAACCGAAACTGTAAAATGCAGCAGAAAACAAGCTTTCTGGAACGGTGGCAGCTTATCTTTGAGAAGAGATGTCACAATTGCACTCATTCGCAAGAATATTATTACAATGAGGCTTTGAAGGCATTTTTACAATGAACATGAATTCCAAAAACCCTAGACATCCAAAAACCTAACCCTAGGAGATGAAGTGCCAAAAGTCACATGGGCCTTGTTTGGGTAAGTTAGTACATCAACTTCCCGGGGTCGTAACTTTTGCATACGATCTCCGTTTTAGGCACATGATAGCCTATTGGAAAGGTCTATCTGAGGAATACACATTTCTTTAACTTGTTGGAAAGATCATTTCCAATTGTGGCGAGCCCTAAAAATGTTGTTTAGGGCCTCAAAACGATCCTGCAAGTCAGGGACCCAAAAACTAGGAAAAAAACTGCCAAAATGAACCAATTGGAATAGTTGGGAGGTCACTGACATCCATATGGATCAATCCACCCCACTTAGGAAGAAATGGTGTCCATTGTGTTGAGTTCCCCCATCAGATGAGGAAATTTCTACTGAATTTGGCCCTGGGTGAGCCACTTTCCTTGGTGCAGGAGCTGCCCTGCTTTGAAAACTAGATAAAGTTGGATCCTTTGCTATCGGGTGCCCTTGATATGTTTTTCCACAATATGATCACTAGATGCATGTTTCATGCAGTCAGGGTTGAGCTCTGTTGGTGTCAATTTCTCTGCTATCTCTGAGGTGTCCAATAATGGTGGAAAATATGGCTGAAGGAGAGCCACGTTGAAGACTGGGTGCAAGCCAAGGAAAGGGGAATGTTGAGCACAAAAGCATTGTCACCCACAACCTTGGTGATGGTGTACGACCCATACCAGAGTGGGAAAAGCTTTCGATGAGGCCCTGTAATGCGTTCTTTCTACAAGTGCAACCAAACTTTGTCGCCCACCTGAAACTTATGTGGCACCTGATGTTGATCATGGCATTGCTTGTACTTGGCATTGGACTTCTGTAAAATATCCTAAACCTGTTGGTCGATGTGATGGATCCACTCAATGAACCAGGTGACTTTCTCACCTTCTGGTGGAGCAGGAGACAATTTAGTGGAGGTGGTCGCTAGGGGCAGTGCAACATCCATGGGGCCCAATGGTTGGAATCCCAACCCCACCTAAAAGGGGCTATGGCCAGTTGAGCTATGCAGGGCTCGATTGTAGCTATTCTAGACATAGGGAAGACTCTCATCCCATGTGCAGGGGTGCTTGGAATTGTACATGCGCATGATATGTACGATCATCCGATTGATGACCTCAGTTTGGTCATCTGTCTGGGGGTGGAAGGAAATGGATTTGGTGAGCTTGGTATCCAGTAGTGACCAGAGGCTCGACCAGAATATGCTGAGGAAACGACTGTCCCTATATGAGACAATGGTTCGTGGAATCCCAAAGTGTACCCAGATGCGTTCAAAGAAGAGATTGGCAGTGGCCTTTGCAGTGATGTTCTTCTTGTAGGCGGCCATAATCACCATCTTGGAAAAGCGATCAACAACCACAAAAACACAATCATTTCCCCTCTTGGTGGATGGGAGGCCCGAGATGTAGTCCATTGAGATGGATTTCCATGGCTTTTCAGGAGTAGGCAGAGGGGTGTACAGGCCTTGTTTCTTAGTGGTCGGTTTGGCAATAGAATGGGTGATGCAGGACCTGATATACTTTCCGACATCCTGTCTAATTTTTGGCCAGTAGAAATGCTTCTGATGCACTGCCAATGAATTTTCGACGCCAAATTGTCCTGCCACCCGGCTGTAGTGAGATTCCCAAATTAGCTTCGTGCTCGCTTGATGGAACGCATAGATGGCCTAGACGACAGAACAACTCGTCCTGAATATGGAAATCAGCGACCACTGAGTTTTCTCCCAACATTTGGTATGTGGTGGAGAAGTCAAGGTTTGTCTCATAGAGGTGGGGCCATCCGAAGGTCTCATGGCTGCAAGAGTTTAGCACCGTGGTGAGTGCCGCGACTGGAGGTCGGCTGAGGAAATCAGAAACTTGGTTGGTACTTCCTGTTTTATACTTGATGTTGAGGTGGAACTACTGTAAGTATGTGGAACACTTCTGATGGTGGTCATTTTTCAATTTTCCTTGGGTCTACATGAACTATAGTGGCTTGTGATCAGTGTGGATGACTGTCTCCTTCCCCAGAATGTAATGTCTCGACTAGCGGTAAGCTTTCAAAATGGAGTACATTTCTTTGTCGTAAGTAGGGTACTTAAGGACAACATCTGATAGTTTCTCACTATGATATGCCATGGGGTGGATGTGTTGAGTGAGAACGATTCCCACAACATAGTCTGAAGCATCTGTCTCGATCTCAAAGGGATACTGCAGGTTTGATAATGAAATTATTGGGGATGAGCACAAACACTGCTTCAAGTCATCGTTGGATTGTTGTTGGGACTTTCCCCACACAAATGTTTCCTTACTGCCACCCCTGGTTACTTGGCTAAGGGCCCATACGATATGAGAGAATCCCAACAAGAAGCTGCGATAGAAATTGGTGTGGCCCAAGAAGCTCCGAAGCTCAGTGAGTGTGGTTGGGGATGGCCAGTCACGTATGACCTGGATATTGGCTGGATCCACATGCACACCATGCTCATCAATGATGTATCCTAAGTAATGGACCTTTTCCATGTCGAAGGATCATTTTTCCAAGTTTTCATATAGTTTATGCTGCCGCAGGGTGTGCAAAATCGACCGAATATGCTGCAAGTGTTCCACCCAAGTGTTGTTGTAGATGAGGATGTCATCAAGATAAACCACTACAAAATTACGGGTGAAAGGTTGTAGGATATCGTCCATCATCCTCATAAACTTTGCTGGAGCATTTGTCAAACCAAAGGGCATGACCAACCATTCAAAAAGACCTTCTTTTGACTTGAAGGAAGTCTTCCATACATCTATATGTTCTATTTGGACCTAGTGGTAGCTAGACTTAAGATCAATCTTACTGAAGTATTTGGCCCCCATGAGATGATCAAGGAGGTCGTCGATTCAGGGAATCGAGTATCATTTCCAGACTGTGATTTTATTCAGGGCTCGATAATCAATGCAAAGTCACTAGGTCCCATCTTTCTTCTGCACCAGTACGATTGGGCTCCCACAAAGTGATGAGCAGGGATGGATGTGCCCCTTGTGGAGAATTTCTTGGATATACCTCTTGATCTCTGTGTTTTCTAATAGAGAGCGGTGGTAGACTGACCCAATGGGTAGCGGTGTGCCTAGTGTCATATTGATGGGATGCTTGCCCTAGAAGTGCAGAGGTACCCCGATAGGAGAGGAGAATATATCTGTATATTCTTCCACGACCTTATCCACTTGCTTCTATTGTGTGGAGAGATCACCTGCATAGGTCCTAGATGTGGTTGTGATATTTCGCTTACTCTGAGAGCGAATCATGAGGAAGACAAATTTTTCGGTTTGAGAGATGACCTTCTTGCATTGCTTGGTAGAGATCAAGGATATTATCACTAGGAGGGACTGCCTCATGTATCTTGTACAATTTCTTGTTCAAAGAAATAATAACACTACGAGGCCTAGATTCATATACAACATGAAATTTCCATAAATAAGGTTGCCCCAAAATAAAATTACAAACTTGAAGAGGAGCAACATCACACAATACCTTGTCTTTGAAGGGCTTGATGCAGTACGGCAATCAAAACTATTGGCTGATGAGGAGATCTCTTCCTTGGTGGAGCCATCCAATGGTGTAGGGCTGTGGGTGCAGTGTTTTTGGTAAGTCCACCCGCTTGATGACCTCTACTGAGATGAGGTTCTTCTGGCTACCGCTATTACCGATGAAGTGCAACGGGTTGCCTTTTACCCACATCTGTGAATGGAAAAGGCGCTCGCCTTCTTCTGGCTGGTTCTGGAGCTTGGTGGTAGCAACGGTGGCACTGGTTTCCACGTCAATGATCCATCTTCCCCTTTCTGGTTTTGAATCGAAGTCAGAACCCACATCTGATTCAAAGGCTTTTAGTTTGGCCACCAACGACTGCTTTGAGCAATAATCACCAGTGTTATGCCAAGGGCTCTTATGGAAGTCGCACCACTTCCCGATATCCTTCTTTGTCTTTATGGTGTCCTTCTTTGCTTGCGTCTTGGATTGGTTGTCCTGATACTGTCCATATTTTCTTTTTCCTTTGTTCTGTAGGTTGGGGCCACCCTTTCCTAGTTTTTGCTGCGAGGGGTTCCCAGGCCCAAATTGTCGCGCCTTTTGTTTGAGCTTCTGCTCGATTTTGATGGCATATCGATAGGCCACACCCAAGGACAAGATGTCCACAAATTCCCTTTCATTCTAGATGCATCTATGTAGAGCACCACGATACTTGAGCACCATATGTTGCTCTGAATATTTGATACCTAGCTTGGTGCGCATGGTATGGAAGATATTTGTGAAATCTGGCACTGCTTGGTCTCTTTCTTGCCATATTGTGGTCTATTTGGTATACAAGTCATCATAACTTCCGGTAGGGTAGTATTTTTCCTTAATAACATCCTTGAAGGATTCCAAGGTGGCCACGACTGTCAATAATGAGGGTTCCTCTGTTTCCTTTTTCTCACATAAAGTTTCCCACCAATCTTTGACATGGGGAACGACTTTGAGGAGCGCGAAAGTAATTTTTTCTCTATTTGAAAAGTTATGGACATAAAAATACCCTTCTAGTAGATTCAACCACTTGTCTACAACATCTGTGTCTATATGAACTTCAAATATAGGAATATCAAAGTTGATTTGTACCTTGAAGGAGGCAACGTCTCCGCTCGAGGAAGATGCGTTGCCTATTGGTAGCCGCCGAAGGATTTGTGCAAAACTATCCATCATCTCATTCCTCTATTGCGTGAGAGATTCCTCAAGAAACATTTTGAAAGGTTCTCCTATCCTGTCATAATTATTTTCTCCTACCATGAGAGGTCGTTTGGGCATGCAAGATCTTTTTTCCTCAAGAGAAACAAGCTCGAGACCCAATTCTTTGTACCCTGACCTCTTTGGGGACATGCATTAAGACGACAAGGAGAAGACCGCTCTGATACCACTGATTCATATTTTATGAGCATAATGAAATGAATACAGATTATTAAAATATGTTTAACACAGAATAACAGAGATACAATAAAACTAGTTTTTTATTCAATAAAGAAATAAGCTGAAACTGTAAAATGCAGCGGAAAACAAGCTTGCTGGAATGGTGGCGGCTTATCTCTAAGAAGATATGTGACGGTTGCGCTCATTTGCAAGAAGATGATTACAATGAGGCTATGAAGGAATTTTTACAATAAACAAGAATGCCAAAAACCCTAGACATCCAAAAACCTAACCCTAGGAGATGAAGCACCAAAAGTCATGTGGGCCCCGTTTGGCTAAGTTAGTACATCAACTTCCAGAGGTCGTAACTTTTGCATACGATCTTCGTTTTAGGCGCACGATAGCCTATTGGAAAGGTATATCTGAGGAATACACATTTTGTTGCTATATATTAAAGGTCATTTCCAACTGTGGTGAGCCCTAAAAATGTTGTTTAGGGCCTCAAAATGGCCCCGCAAGTCAAGGACCTGAAAACTAGGAAAAAAAATGCCAAAATGAACCAGTTGGAATAGGTGGGAGGCCGCTGACATCCATCTGGATCATAGAAAGGGTGCATGGTGGAATTTTGTGGATGTATAGGCCAATGCCTATCAATTTTGACTTGATCGCAACGATCAATGGGCTACCCACAAAAGGGGAGAAGCTAAAGGAATACTTAAAGGATAAAACTAAAGAAAAATCCATCTCCGAAGAAATCAAGGAAAAGTATGGAACAAAGAGAGGAAATAGGGGAATCTAGATCAATGACATAAATGATCCTGCGGTGAGATTTTCTACAAGTATGTTAGGGTGCAAGTTAATGTGCAAGTGCAAGAATGAGGAAGTACCAGCAGGAGTGGTAGCATCTGCAATGAAGTGCATGAATGAGAGCTCGATGAGTTGGGCCCTTTATCTTCTTAACTGTTTCTTGGAGGATTGCAAGGACACACAGGACTAGGGCTCTGAGTTCCACTGCTCATGGTTACTCATACTCATTGCACTTGTAGGATGGAAATAACCGACGCACAGTATGTTCCTGCAGAGAATTGGAAAGTGTGGTGCATCCCGCTACACATCTCTTAGAATAAAAATAGACCCAAAGTCAAAGAAAATAAACAATGATGTATTTTCTCTATATTTTTTGGAGATGTAGAACCATTTAGTTGACACATTGAGGATTTCCCCAGAGACTGTCTACGAGTTTGGACAGATAGAAAATTTTCAAGTATTGCGCCACAACATGTTGGTACATGTGAAGAAGGACCCATCCAAGGAGTGGCTACAACTGAGTTACTACATCATGACACATGATATACAGATGGAGGTCCAGGAGTGGCCCGAGGAATGGAAAATGCCTCTGATCCCAAGAACAGTGCCAGGAGGATAGACCCAGATGCAGGACAAAATAGTCCCTTCACAACAGATAGGCACAAACAACATGAGAAAAAAGAAGAATTCTGCACAAGGACAAGTGGGGGGAAGCAACCCCATACAAAATAAAAGTAGGACACAAAAAAAATCACAGCTTGGTTCTACACGGGATCCACTGCACACAGAGAAGGGACCAAGAGGAACAACAGAACATGTGCGTGTGGTAGAATAAAGGGCATAGACACATGAAATACCTATGGAGGAAGAAATTGGGCATGATACAAGCATGGATACATAGATGCGATAAGCATCTGATCCATCAGATGCCCAAAGGAAGATAACAAGGGAGCAAGCAAGTGGCTCCATGAAGAAGGCGAAGGCCCACAGAAAACCACTGGAAACATCTTGACAACAGATGATGTGGAACTAATAGCCACAACAGTCGAAGATTGACCATCTGAGGTGTGGGAGAATGCAGAGAACCACAAGGATTCAATTCTAGAGAAAATTCTAGAGAAAATACAGGAAGTGAAAATTGTGCTGGAGCAGTTGAGGATCAGAGCAGAGAAGTCATCAAAAGACAAAACAAAAAAAACCAAGTAAGGAGTGCATGTTGGAGAAACAGTGCAAATTACAGGGCAGGGGAGCACCAATTTTATCATAACCCCTAAGATGATACTCATCGATGAGGAGGAAACACAGAGGCCCTTAAAGAAAATTAAGACATTGGACTTGGAGTTTCGCAAGGTCCCGAAGAAGGCGCTGTATAAACTACAGATTAGTGTCGCGCAAGAAATTAAGTCCAGGGCAAGGTCTGATGCGAAGAATCTACATATAATGCAGGAGGATAATATCACATTGAAGGAAGCAACTAGACAAGAAGGGAAGATAAAGAAGATAGTGCAACAAAAAGTAGAAGAGATGGAGAAGTACATAGGCACAGTATTTTGAACCATCATAGACAATGCAGACTCAGAGGGAGTATCTACTTAATAGAAAATGAAAAAAACAATGCAGGCCTTGGAGCAATAAAAGGACCAGATAAAGGAGTTGGAGGAGTGCGCAGTACCCACTACTCCTTTAGAAGTAAGAGCGCAACGAGAACAAGATGCAACAAAATCTGTGAAAAGTATAGCGTAGGCCATACATAGGATGACAAAGATGTTGGAAAAAAGTGGCCAACTGTGGACACAACTCTTAGAAGGTGGAAGCATGCAAGACCCACAATAAAGGGAAGAGAAGGTACATGCAATAATGACATAATTAAAACAACGACAAAAGACAATGTCACTTCCAGAAAAATTTAAGACAACTGTAGAAATGAATATCCTACACGTAGAAGAGAAAGCAGTGCAGGTGTAGAGAATTGCAAGACAGGATAAGATGGAGCCTTTGAAGGACAAGGAAGAACAACTGGTCATGGAAATTGATGCAACAAATATAAGGGTGGAATAGATAGGCTTGGATGTAGTAGATATATTGAAGCCTCCAGTCACCACGCAGGTGGTGGAAGCCATGACAGAGAAGAACAACCAAGCTAAGGAACAATGCCAACATATAATAGAGATGTATGAAGCATTGGCATAGGAAATAAAGGATGGAGGAGTCCATGAGTGACTCGAGATGAATCACGATGTCAGTGTTGGGGGCCTGTTGGAATAGGCCAATCTTGGGGAGAATCAAGTAAGTTTTGAAGGAATTGAAGCAACATTGGAAAATAGGGGAGCATGCCAAAAACAAAGGAAAACCAGTGCCGGGAAAATAAGTTACAAAGTGGACAATCTACTCCAGAGTAGTTGGAAAGTGGAAAAGCGCTGACTTGGAGCAACGGTTGGATCGAGGACCATCTGAGAATTAAGTCAAGAAGAAAGTAGACATACCTAATCTTCTTAGGGTTAGGTTTTTTTTAAGGGATTTGTCGCAATTTTTGTATAAGTAGAATGTATTAGGACGATGAGTTGTTGGTCCATTTTTGTGAGATGTATTGTTGAGGTTGTAATAGATTCTTTAGTTGAGAGAAGGTGTTGTGGAGAGACTTTGAGATATGTGGAGATCAAATGTAATGGCATAAGAATTTTAGTGTGTGTAGCACTAGCTTTTGAGAGAATATGAATGAAGAGCCAAAGGGAAAAATCTGTGTGGACATAGCCACAGGGGGGGTGAACCACGATATATCTGTGTTTTGTGCAAATGTATGCAATTTTTATGATTGCATTTTCTTTAGTAAGTTTATGATGAACATGTTAAATGATAAAGGAAATATCATTGCACACTAAGAATGAAGTAATGGAATCTGCAGAATATCTCTAATTAAATGAATGTTATAGCTAGTGTTTAGATCAGAATCTTGTGTTACAGTAGATAAATACTTGTCATTGAACACATACGGCTATAATGGTTAATGAAGTTTGTTGGTCATATAATTTGTTACTGGTAAGAGTTAGAGTTAGCATAATATATGGGTATTTGAGGATTAGAAGTTGAGTGGATCTAATGCCTCTGAGAGAGAAACACATCCCATCCCAAGGTTGCAGACATCGGAGTTCTGCGGCCACCCATAGAAGCCATCTTGGGTGAGACTGCGCAGTGCACTCTGTGCACTTTGTTTCCTTCTGGTATCTAGAAGGGACGATGGAAGAAGGGAAGTTGGTAATCCTGTAGTTAGAATCTGGGTCATCCCATAAGTAAAACCAACAAGTAGCTACTGCGCCGACTCCCCTTGTTCAATATTCATATTCATTGGGAGTCTCCAATATGAAGGGCTCATAACAATGGAGGAATCCATCTTAATGTGAAGTAATATTTCTCTTTTTTTGTAGACTCATCATCTCTTTGAAATATGACTCCTTCATTTTTTCCCGTGGATTCATTATGATCTTGCACTACAATTCCTAAGAGTACAATTTATTGGGCTTGTTCTTTATTCACCCTCTCTTCTTTTCTTTCTCACACTACTACAAATTCTACGATCTCTGGGACCTGTTCTTTATTCACCTATTATTCTCGTATTTATTTTCTTCTCCAAACCTTCATGTATCTGACATTGATGTTTTATTTAATGGAGGGATCTATTATGATTCTACAATTCTGAGCTATGTGACCATAATTATGGAATTTGTAACATTCAATGTTGTGGAGAGCCACATAGGTATTTCTTGTCTGAGTATTTCTTCCATACGATCTGTAATCTACAACCTTATGTCCAAAGTTAGTACAAATAAAAAAATTGCCATAAAACAAATTTACATACCTGGGAGTGAATGATCTTCTTTGTGGTGTAGTCCTTCTGAATTCCTGCCTTGGATGATCATGATCTTATATTTTGTTGATTCCTTCATCATGATTGAAGCTTCTTTGTTGCTTGAATGCAGAAGGTCTTCTTGAAGATGTATCTCTATTATACTCATTTTTCTTTGATTTGCTGACCATGATTCCTTTCTTTGAGTACTTTTGCATAACTCTTACCCCTTTCTTCATTCTTCCTTTTTGGCAACCTGGAGTGCTTCTCTTCAACTTTATTTATTGATGATGTGGATGTTTCTCTCTCTTCAACATTCTTGCTGAGCTTGACGATTTTAACTCCTAATGTGACAACTTATTCTTGAAGCTTCTCAACCTCTTCTTGTTTCTTCATCATTTGAATCTTCATGACTTCTTCCATTCTCTTTGCTTCTTCAAGTTGAATCTTCAAGGAGATTATTTCTTCTCCAAGTCTTTTTTATTGTTGACTAAATTCAGCTGCAAGATGGTTTAAATCCTCAGATCTTTCCTTGAGATGATCTGCCAAAATATTCTCTCTCTTCTCTTCTTCCTTTCTTTGTGCTACTATTTCAGCTTCCAAACACTACTTCTCTTCCATCTGAATTTTGTATTTTTATTCAATCCTTCTGGCTTCTTATGGCCGAGGTTTTATATTCATGATGACCTGTTGGGATTCTTCAGAAATTTCTTGAGAAATATTCTTGATTGATTGTTCCTCAAGAAACTTGTTTTCCTTCCTTTATTTCGTCAAATTTTCTAAAGCACTAATTAATTCTGCTTCTATTTCTACTATGTTGTAATGCCCCCAAGCCAAATAGAGGGACATTACGATGCATACTACACATAAAAACAAAATTTACAACTAACTAATTTAATTATTTTACTGTTAGCCGATTTCCTATAGATTTAAACTACAAATTAAACATATTTAACTACTGTCTACAACCATAGAATATATACATATACATCATGCTAATAATCAACATGAAATGCAACTAAATAACTCATTACATCAACATATAAATCATTCTCATTTACCCATATTTCATGCACAACAATAACACATGTAAATAAGTCAACAACAAGATAAAACACTTATCTTTAAACAAGAATTGTGCAACGAACTGTTTGGGATGGATTTTCCACCCAACCATAGATTGACTATTCCAAATATCAATAGCCATTCATCCCTAATCTGATGCTAGTAATCCACAAAAGAGGGTGGTCTTTCACAGTACACTCATAGCTCATAAAACTCTCAACCAAACTGATATTCTCCTACAACTATCTTGATTTTCCACCAACTCTCTTCCTCTTGACTTGTCCAACCCAAGAAATGTACCCCTTCACTGATCTCAGTCCCTTAGACATCCCATTCATTTATCAGAGTCTCTCTGGCACATGCATCTAGGAATCTCTCAGCTGGGAACTCAAGGAAAATTGCTACTAGGAAAAATATCAACGAACCAACAACAAACACTTGCTATTTTAGTGAAACTCACACATGAGTTCACCCTACAGGCCCGAAAACCCGACTCTTCAGTTTTCCAGCTCCAATTTACTCCAATTATGCTCCATATTGCTTTATAATTCACTCTCCATGGATGCACGAGCTCCAAGCTCTCTTTCTTTCTCTCCCTTGCTTCCCATGCACAAAACTTGACTAACTAAAATTTTTTGTCCCAACCCATACACATTTCCTCTCTTTTGCTTTCCTTTATTGACTCACACTCTTCCCCAAGATGATTGTACTCAACCCCCATGTGCCCAATAAATTTTGGATGTGACCACTCACACCACCCTCTTACATGTATTCAATGATTGACTTTGGAAACACTCAATCATAAATGTGAAGGTTCATATACAAATATAAAATTTAGGAAAATGGGTTGAATTAATATACATGCGTAATCCCCCCCATGGACCCCTCTTGGACATTATCCTACACACTCCCCCCTCTTATGGATTAATTCAATCCCCATCTCTTGTCCATGTCCCCTTAGCAATTGACATCACATTTTATTATTAAAACATTGAAACACAATTCGCATATTACGTCGCTTTGGCAATAGCCACACATTATATCTACATAAGCATTAATTAAATCGAGGATTGTAGTGGGGATGTTACATTCCACCTCTCCTACAATCGTGTGCGTCGTCCTTGGTTCACTTTATGTCGATATACATATATATGTGCAAATTTACATCACAATACTTAGAAATAAAATTATGCAATTTAACAACTCCAACAATAGCTCCAACCAAAATCTCATGTTCCTTTCAACTTGCTGACCCAAGGAATGCACCATTCATTTATCAGGGTTAACGCAAGGGATATACCATACATTTATTAGATCTAACCCAAGGAATGAACCATTATTTTATCAGGGTCCCCAACATAGTTGGCTAGGACTCTGAGATGTGGTTTCAGAATTTTAGCTGCTCAAAATGGAGTCTTGCATTATGTTTTCTTCAAAACTGTCAAAAATTTGCAGGTATTTTTCCTGCATGTTTTCTTCATGCACCCATGTAGAATCTTTAGGATTGTAGCAGGTCCATAGAACCTTTATGTTGGCACAGGGGAAGACCCATGGTTCAATGCTTACAACAGTGCAACAACAAAACCCTAACTACCGACCCTTTCGACAACACCTGCGAAGTAGATGAATTCTCACCCGAGGTAGAGGCATGGGTGGTTGCAGGACTCAGATGTCTGCAAACTTAGCTAGGACACAAATATGTGATTATAAAACCTTAACATATCACTTAGCAGTTATATTTCATTAATATTTAGTCTTAGTTTATAGCGCAACTAAACCCTAATAATAGATCAGCACAGTATTCACACAGATCCAATAGATTCAAGCACTAAGCATACCAACATAGATCAGATCTATCATTCATTCACATTATTTAGCACTAATCTACCATATTATATTCTTCTAAGCATATATCAGTGCACTAAGAATTTAACCACATAAACAAGAGATCAACCATAAATCACAAAGCAACCACAACATGGGATATACGTGGTTCACCCCCACCCTGGGGCTACGTCCACCAACTCTTCTTCTTTATTTATTTTTGTAAATATTCTACATGCACAAAGCCATGATATCTTACTCCAAAAAGGACAATATATCTGCGTGCACTCCACTAGATCCTACTCTCTGAGTTACAACACAAAGCCTATTCCCAGTCTCTTACAATCACTTGCACTTAGCCTTGCAAATCTCACACAGTATGCAAAAAGAAATTACAATAATCGCTTGCACTTAGCATAACACCAAAAACCTCTTCTCCCTCGTTCTCTTACATTGCCTAGGCTTCTATTTATACATTACAAAGAGGGCCTAAACATGGGTAAGCCCATGGGCCAACATCCCCATACCCATTACATAATCCCTAAACCAAAAAATCCCTAAACTAGGGCTGAGATCCTGTGATCTCCACTTCGACTTGCGCTCTGCCTTCGACAACCTATTGAAGTCCCAAAAATAGGTCAAACATGACCAAGGATCCTCAAAACTTGGTCAAGGGCCAACAGGCCCCCAACACTCACCCGTGACTCATCCCGAGTCACTCTGGTCTAGGTAGCCTTGCTTCAAAATCCTCGAGCTTGTCTTGAGCTTCTTGAACCTGTTGATGCTCCATGACCTCCTGCTCGATGAAATCTTGGATAACTACTTTGTTGACAGGTCCCTCTAAGCATTGTTCAACTGCAGTGATGACTTGCTCCAGTTCTTCTCCTCGTCCTTCAATCTCTGTGAATAGTTGGCAAGCCTCATCCTGTGTTGGTTGGAGCCTCTGAGTCACTTCCATGACTTTGATCTGAATGGTGTGGACCTGCTTTTGAGTAGTGCGCTATTCTTGGGATCGCTTCATCCTCTCAATGGATGACAGGGGATTGAACTGCACCTGTACTGTTTCTGCTTTTTGCTTTGCCTCCTGGAGTTGTGACTCTAGTGCCTTCAGTTCAGAATCCTCAGTGAGTCACTCATAAGTCTGGGAACTGGGATCACTTAGCTATTTACATTCCATGGCGAGGGCCTTTATTCTCTCAACTGCGCTTTGATCAGTTTCTTCTCTTTGATCCTTCACATCTTGCAGAGTGTTGGGCACTATTTGTATCTCTAAGTTTGCTATTCTTTGTTGAAGCTGGTGGATAGCTTTCGTGAGCTGCGCTACTTGATGCTCCACTCAGTCTACTGCCTTTGTCTCTAAGCCCGTCATAGAGCGAAGTGATCTGTTGACTGCTTCTTTGAATCCAAGTTGCTCTGTGAGAAACTACTCTTTTTCTTGCTTGACCTGCGCCCTCTCTTCTTCAAACTTGGCTTAAAGGTCATCATTCTACTTTTGTGCAACCATGGGTTGGTCTACTATTTCTTATTGGGCTTGTTTCAAGGCCACTGTGGCCTGGTCTTTCTTAGCTTGTGCTCGACAAAGGTGAGCTTCGGTCACATCAACTAGTTTGTGGAGTTGGGCAGGATCATATCCCAACTTTGGTTCTTCTGATGGGGGGGGCGCAGTGGATACTGCACGGCTAGATTGAAGGGCATGCTGTACCCCTCTAAGTTCAACATCTATCTTGTTATAAATCTCCTCCTACTTGTCTTCATGTTTCTACAAGATGTCCTGCGAGGCATCTTCTACGGTTGCGATGATGAAGTCAAAGTCATCTATAGTGAGCACAGTCTGCATCTTAGTCATGGTGGCTTTGGATTTCTTTCGAGAAGTGGGTTTCATAGGGGAAACCTTCCTTTTCTTCAAGGGATCAACCTCATCAACAGGATCCCTAGGCGGTGGTACTTCACCCTTCTTCTACTAATCTTCTTTTCTGTTGGTTTCTTCTTGATCTACTTCGTCATCACCCCCTTGGCCAGGTGACACTGAAGCAGTTTCTTCCAAGGTGCTACTCAATTTTTGGACCCCTTCGGTCTTCTTCCTTCTGCTGGGTCCAGGAGTATCCTTTGCTTCATGAGTGGTCTCAAGGCTGCCGATTAGTTCAGGGTTTGACATTTCTGTGGGGTCAGCGGGGATGAGGAGCTCTGCAGACCAGTCCTTGCTTATCTCTTCGAGGTCCTCCTCTGTGAGCTTGTAGTATGACTGAAGCTCTTCCTTATGCTCATCTACGCACACGGTGATATAAATGAAGTGTTGATCTACGTGGAACTTCATGAGGGGTTAGAACCGATGCAGGGTGTTTGACGTCATGTGAGGGACAACTTCGATATCCCTCTTCAGTTGGAGATAATATGTATGAAAGACCACATTTGACTGCCACTGTTTTCCCATATCGCTCGAGTACCAAAGCGTGGTGAACTTCACAATGAGTGGCTCAATGTCTGGGAAGGTTGCATCTTCCGGCATCTCCCAAGAGGTAAATGCGATGAGGATTAGGAGCTAGCTAAAGTGGAACTCATAGCCCTGATCCTGAGCTTCACAACAATCTAATTCTAGCTGGTTGACCAAGTACTTCGCCCAGTTCATCTGGAGTCCTTCTACACATTTCCCGCCAAGGTCAACAATGAATCCTGTGACCTGTGTAGGTCTGTTATTTCTCACGAGCTTTCCTACGATCAATTGGTAGGCCAGACACACTGCGCCATTTTGGATGGAAGCTACCTTGTAGCCTCACGTTCCCTTTTCTACATCGAAAAGTGTTTTTGGTGGAAAAGTTGGTGCAATAAGTAGACAACATTGTAACGGGTCTTTCCAATGGATGAGAGGCCTTCATCAATGCGGTTTTTTCCATTGTGGTGTAGTCCCAATGGTCTGATGGAGAGATTTCTGGCCATAAATGTTGTTCTAACCATTTGGGGCATTGGGCTAACGGTTATAATGCTTTCAACGACTAACGGTGAAGTTCCAGTTTTGCAAACCTTCCTTCTGTGAAGTCCCCTCTAGAACCTTCTATAAGCTTTCTATCTTTTCTCTCTTCTTACTGAGCTTCTTAGCCTTCTTCCCTGTAGTTTTCGTCTCAATTATCCTCTTTCCATTTTGATTCTTATCTCCTTTTGGTATAGTAACTTCGCACTGTTGAGATTCTTTCATGGGGTCAGAGAGTAATACGTCTTCTCTATCTGGGGTAGGTGTTCTACTCGTCTCTGAGTCTGCTTGTGTTCTTTCAACTTTGACATCCAAATTTATGGTTCTAAGTAGCTTTGATCTGTTCTCCCTTTCTTCAATCAAGTGTGCTATCCTCCTAGTCATGAAATCTTTTAATTCTTGCTTCTTCTTCTCTAAGACATCCTCTTCTTTCCTTCTGGCCTGGTCCATTTCAATCCAAGGTTTTCCTAGTAATATGGCAAATGGGGCGATGTTCTCAATAAATTTAACAATATCAATATCTTCCTCTGTCGAAGTTCCATGAGAACTCATAGATATCTGGGTGAGTCGTCAACATAGGGTTATCAGCTTTCCTCTAAATAATCCTATTCCTCCCAATGAAGGAATCATAACAGGCTTTCCTAAAGTTTCCCAATTTCTTTCTGTCATGATATTTACCTGTGTTTCTTCATCCAGAACACAGTCAATGCCGAAGTCTCCTATTCTTGCTTCTATGCATTATTTTTATTTGAATATCTCTGATAAGTTGATATTTTTGTGATCATTTAGGATTTCTTTCATTTGTAGCAATACATTCTCTGATTCTTTCTGGGGTTCTGCCATGGTCTCAATTTCTTGACCTTCCTCAGGGTTTTCTTGTCTCATATTCATTCTGTCAAGCTTAGCAATCATTCTAGGGCAATCTAAAATTTCATGATCCATAGCTTTACAACAAAGACAACTGGGTCTTCTACCAAGACATTCCTTAGCAAGATGTCCCGGTCTTCTGCAACTGTAAAAAAGAGTTAATAATCTCTTTCTTTGAAATGATCCCCAGCCTTTCCTGTACTGCGCACTAGGATCATAGTAGCTAGCCTGCAAAAATTTCTTTCTAGGATCTTGCATCCATTTGTTAGTCCAAACATTCTTTCTATGTATAGGAATAACATATCTTTCACTAATTTTGTCAGATCTACTCATATCAAACCTTCTTTCATCTAGCTGTGCCCTACTTTTCAAGCTAGGACAAAATTTATCAAACATACCTAGATCCATACTTTTGAAACAAAAATTTCTACTTATCTTACCTTTTCAATCAAAATGTTTCACTGTTCTTGCCTTTATCAGAGCACAAAGATTTTAGGTCTTACCTCTTTTCTTTAGATCTAACTTTTCTTCTTGGAAAAGAGATTCACAGGTCAAGTAGAATACTACACACTAGGGCAATAGATCTATGCACAAAGATTTCTCATTTCTGTAGTTCCCAACAATCAGAGTTTCAGGTCCCGACAACATAACCATTTGTTGTTACAGGGGCAAAACCAGGGTTCAACACTTACAACAATGCACCAAGAAAACCCCAACTACCAGCCCTTTCGGTAACACCTGCAAAGCATATGAAGTCTCACTTGAGGTAGAGGCAGGGGTGGTTGCAGGACTCAGATGTCTGCAACCTTAGCTGGGACATAGATATGTGATTGTAACACCTTAATAGAGCACTTACCAGTTATAGTTCATTAATATTCAGTCTTAGTTTACAACGTAGGTAAACCCTAATAATAGATCAACATAGTATTCACACAGATCCAATAGATTCAAGAACTAAGCACACCAACACGGGATATACGTGGTTCACGCCCACCTTGGCGCTACGTCCACCAACTCTTCTTTATTTATTTCTATCAATCTTCTACATGCACAGAGCCATGATATCTTACTCTGCATAGGACATGATATCTACACGCATTTCACTATATCCTCCTCTCTGAGTTACAACACAAAGCCTCTTCACAGTCTCTTACAATCACTTGCACTTAGCCTTGCAAATCTCACACAGTATGCACAAAGTAATTACAATCATCGCTTGCACTTAGCATAGCACCAAAAACCTCTTCTCCCTCCTTCTCTTACATCGCATAGGATTCTATTTATACATTACAAAGAGGGCCTAAACATGGGTAAACCATTGGGCCGACATCCCCATACCTGTTACATAATCCCAAAACCCAAAAAGCCCTAAACAAGGGCTGAGATCCCGTGATCTCCACTTCGAATTGCGCTCCACCTTCGACAGCCTGTCGAAGTCCCAAAAATAGGTCAAACATGACCAAGGATCCTCAAAACATGATCAAGAGCCAAAACTTTACCAACCCTATGGATTTGTTCTTGAGTACTTTGATTTTCTAGTCCAGGATGCATATTGGTTCCACCCGGAAATCCCCTTCGTGCTTCACCTAGATCACATTCTAATCAACTATGTGGTTAGCATCAGACACATATTTATTTAACAATGACACAATAAATACATTATGCACTCTCATGGATGCAATAAATGATATCATGTATGCAACTGGCCCTATATTTTCTAATATTTCAAAAGGCCCACAATATCTTGCTGCCAACTTTGGGAAAATTCCTAATCTTAGCAAGCTTCTCTTTGCCTTCACTTTCAAAAACACATGTTCTCCCACTTTAAAATATCTAAAAAATCCATTCCTGTCTGCATAACTTTTCTACCTATCCTTGGTAGCTTTTAAATCCTGCTTTATCTTTGCCACATGATCTACCATTTCTTTTAACAATTCTAGCCCAACAACTACTCCGTCTGTTGGATTATCACAACTCACTGGAGTGTTACTTTTTCTACCATACAATGCTTCAAACATATTTATTTTCAATGAGGCATGATACCCGCTATTGTAGGAAAATTCAAGTAAATGAATATAATCTTCCGACTTTGATGACTGGTCCATCACATACATTCTAATGTCTCTTTTATTTTTAAATAATTCTGATCTGAATTTGGTGCTGCGATTTTTTTTTTTCTTTCAGATCTGTCCTGTACATACTAATGGTTGCAATATGCACTTCATGAGATCTCTTGCTGAGTGCATCAACCACTTGATTTTCCTTTCCCTTTATGTGCTTAATTTCAAAGTCATATTCACTCAGAAATTCCATCCATCTAGTTTGTCTGGCATTTAGTGTTGGTTTTCCAGACAAATTCTCCAGACCACAATGGTCTGTTCTTAGCTTGAATTTCTTACCCATAAGGTAATTCCTCCACATTTTCAATGTATGTACAATCACTGCTAACTCCAAGTCATGTGTAACATAATTCCTCTCATGCTATTTTAATTTTATGGACTCATAGCATACCACGTGGTCCCTTTGACTGAGAACTCCACCGAGTCCTTCCTTGCATGCATCGATGCACACACCAAAATATTCATTTGGATATACAATCTTCAATATTGGTGCACTAGTCAATATTCCCTTCAACTATTGAAAACTCTCTTCACACTTGGAAGTCCATTCAAATTTCACTCCCTTCTTTTCCAAGGAAGTGATTGGAATTGCAATCCTTGAGAACCCTTTTATGAATCTTCGATAATAACCAACACGACCCATGAATGATTTGACCTATGTCACATTATTTGGATCTGGCCATCCTGTAATGGCTTCTATCTTCTTAGGATCAACTTCTATCTCCGTTGTTGATATTATATGCCTCACATAGTGAATATTCTTTTGATAAAAGATGCACTTACTTAGCTTAACATACAATCTATACTCAAAACTTGCAACACCATTCTTAATTGTTTCTCATGTTCTTCTTCTAATTTAGAATAGATGAGTATATCATCTAAGAACAAAATCATAAACTTGACCATGTACTCCCTGAACACTCCATTCATCATGCTAATAAAAAATGCTAGGGAATTTGATATCCAAAATGGTACTACCATGAATTCATAATGTCCATATCTTGTTCTGAATGCTACCTTGTTGATATCTTCTTCCTTTATCCTTACTTGATGATAGCCTGATCTCAATTCAATCTTCAAAAATATTCTTGCACTTTTTAGCTGATCAAATAAATCATCAATTCTTGGAAAATGATACTTATTCTTTATGGTAACATTATTAAGCTGCATGCAATCAATACACAACCTTAAGGTTCTATCCTTCTCCTTCACAAAAAGAATCGAGGCTCCCCAAGGAGACACACTTGGGTGTATATACCCCTTCTTCAAAAGTTCTTCAATCTTCATTTGCAACTCTTTTAGTTTTGGTGTGTCCATTCTCTAAGGTGTCTTAGACATTGGGGCAACTCTTGGCACCAAATCAATAGAGAAATCAATGTCTCTCTTTGGTGGAAATCCTAGAATTTCTCTAAAACCATATTCAAAATCCCTCAAGACCAGATGGTCTTCAATGTTTTCCACTTTGTCTTTGGTTTACTCCTCCATATGGGATGCAAACATTTGACACCCCTTCCTGAAGATCTTATTCAACTACATAGCTAAAATCTCTCTAACAACTAAAACTCTTGTAATTCCTTGAATCTTGCCTTGCCGCCCTTTCTCATCAATACATGCGATTGTCTTGTTGTAACAATCTAGGACAGCATGATGTTTTTCCAACAAATCCATGCAAATTATATAGTCATACGAACCCAACGGTATGATATTTACATCTACCTTTGTGCTAAGTCCATTCATGTCTATCGGGAAGTCTTTAACCAACTCATTGATTTTCCTCTTAGCTCCTATGGCTAACTGAACTAGCCAATATTTCTTATGCATACTTATTTGCAAGTGAAATATTTCAACAATGTTAACATTTATGTAACTATGGCTAGCTCTAGAATTAATCAAAATTACTATGGGTTTGTTGTCAATCTTACCTTCCACTTCGATCATGGGGGTTTGATACTTTGCCTACTTGTTGTCCAAGGATGCATAAATCCTTGGCATGCTTCCTCCCATGTATTTCACTATTTTAGCCTCTTGAATGTTGTGTATAGTCCTCATTCTTTCTCCTTCATGAGGGCAGTCCCTATATAAGTGATTTCCCTTACATTCCCAACATTGAACATGCTATTGGCTTGGCCTTTTCCCAAATGAGTCTGCATTATTTTTCACATTTTGGGATTCCTGGCCTTGCTGATTTGCTTGGGAGTTGTTTTTGAAAAGGGGTGGCTTAAAACCTTTCCGCCTTTGATCCTTTTTCTCTTTCATTTTGTCATTCAAAGCCTTTTGGAAAACTAGCCTTCCTTTGATTTGCTCATAAAGGTGTCTTTCTCTCCTTATGGTTTCCTCCAAGGTATTGAGGTTATCATATTGAATCTTTTCACTGTATAAGGAGGGTAACCCACTTAGAAACCTTTGTATTTTGACCTTCTCATCCTTGAAGAAGTCAACATATTTCAACAATTCAAAGAACCACTTCTCATATTCCTCCATTGTCATGGTTCCCAACTTGAGTTCAAATAACTCTTTCATATTTCTATCATAGTAATGCTCAGACAAATATTTCTCTTGGAAGTATCCTTTGAATTGCCTCTAGGAGAAACTTTTCTCATCAAGGTTCTTAGCTTGCTTAAGTTGATCCCACCACATGGATGCCTTTCCTTGCAAGTGATAGTTGGCAATTCTAGCTTCTACCCGAGAGGGGTAATCATGCAGATGGAAATATTTCTTCATTTCTAATAGCCAAGCCTCTTCCTCTTCTACTTTCCTATGCTCAACATTGAAATTAGGTGGCTTGATTTTTCTGAGTTCACATTGGAAGATGTTTTCCTCAGGCCTGCTTCTTTGCCTCTGAACATGAGAAACACTTGGGATGATCCTTGGAACTTAACTTGCATGAGTTATTCTAGTGGAATACCTTGGAGAATGATGGCGCCTTCTCATGCTTCTTGACTTCCTATAATTTTCGTGATCACCCCTTTAGCTATGGGATCTAGATGCTGATATTTGTCTAGCACTAGTTGCTTGCTTGGTTTCAGAATATATGTTCACTTGCTTATGAAACATGTTTAAGCTCTAAAGTATCTCTTCCTGAGACTTCATAATCCTTTCATTATAATCCCTGTAGCTCTGCACTTACCTATGCAAAATTCTCATAGTGACATGATCTTGCCTATCTCTTCTTCGATTTGATTCTGAATCAACATTCCCCATGCTGACATGAAGACCTATGATCTCTTCCCCATGGATATAAGATCCTTGAGCGTCTTCCATAACTAAAAACCTCATATAAGAACTAAAGTTTCTTTCTGTACCTCTAATTCTGCAAGAAATGGGTTTGTAATAATTACTGTTAGAATATGCGTATTGTAAAACATTTCATTAATTAGAATACATGTTATTTACTCATCAATTTATGAAGGACACATTGCATCGATTCACACTATGATTACCTAGATGCATTTATATCTGAAATATCTTTCCAATGGATGTACTCATTCCCCTATCCGATCTCTAAGCTGAAAGTTATGGCTTCTTGAAAAATCCATTTTCACCACTTACTGTGCATTTTCTCTACTGATGCAATTTTATTGAAATGACAACTTCTGTCAACTGCAGAAGAAAATATGTCAGGAACTGGACAAAATTTTGTATTATAAATAGATAATAATAACAACATTTAATTCATAACAACTCTCATAATTTCAATCTGATGTTTCAGTAAAAAACTACAACAATCTGGAATATGCAACTTTGTCATTTTTCACTCCTTTTTTCTAGAGTAGATTTTTTAGCAGAAATGGCTATCTCTCAATCTGTGCACTTCTAGAAAAATTTCATAAATCCAAAGTGTTTGTCTTGATGAGTATATAAAAATTTGATTAAATAAAATTTTCCATTTTTGTGATCTAGGGTCATTTTTCCTTCTCTAAAAATCTCAAAAATCCCCCAAAAGTGGCCCAAAATTGTGGATTTTGGCCTATTTCAGTGTCCCCATTCCAATCCCCATAGAATTTATTTAGTTCATTCATGGGTTATTTCTATGTCTACTTTTTGGATTCTCCCCAAGAGTTTCGGTTTAATTTGGAGTTCTATCAATGATCTGGACCCATATCTTTAAAAACCAATATTTTGCAATTTATGCCAAATCCAAGCTAAATTGAACAAGGTTGTGTTGAGCACTCAATACACCCTAAAAGTCTATGTTC
>JASDQU010101822.1:577062-592325 GCA_032191745.1 Picea mariana
GTTATTTCTATGTCTACTTTTTGGATTCTCCCCAAGAGTTTCGGTTTAATTTGGAGTTCTATCAATGATCTGGACCCATATCTTTAAAAACCAATATTTTGCAATTTATGCCAAATCCAAGCTAAATTGAACAAGGTTGTGTTGAGCACTCAATACACCCTAAAAGTCTATGTTCATTTTTACTTTTGGGTACCACTTGATCCTTTACACTGTCTGTTTTTGCCTTCAGTATGAAACTGATACATGTGCTTATTTCTATGTTCATGTTTGAATTTTCTAAAGCCTGCCTGAACATACAACAAATAATCATCTTAATCGTTAAAAGGTCCTTAACAAGCTACTTAAGGAATCAACACACTAAATATTTCCACGACGTGCTTAGGAGTTCAACATCGGTAAACGTTAAAGGTATTGAAAATCGTTTGAGAAGTTTAAAATAGCTGAACATCGATCTTCATCGGCGTCAGAAGATAAAAGTATTTCTTTTTATGATTGAACTTTGGCAGAGGTATCGCCGTAGACCGACCCATTCGGATTCGACAGGAAAAAGAAAAGGTAAGCGTCGCGCAAAGAGAAGAGAGGTATTGCCGATTGCTCACACTTGGTACGATTTCGGCATCGGAGAATTACAAAATACAATACTCATTAAAACTTACATTTTGAATTTGCACCCACGATGCCACCCAAGTATAGGTAGTCACAATATATTTTTAGTACTTTCGACAATCCTTACCCACCATCCGAATGCTAAATTGTATGTTCAAATATTTTAAGTAACCTTGGGTTGATAAGCCTCGTCAACATCAATCAATATCGGAAGTTTTAGAGGGAACATATCAACAAATTCACATTGCAAAAATAAAAATTATAAAATCATATAATTTGCACAAAAAACTTAGATAAAAGTACGTAATTAATTTACATTCAAAAGGGGATGGGATACATTCAAGAAGCTTTGAGTTTTCATATAACTAGAAAAAGTTCCCGCCAAAATTGGGCTACATACAAATAGATATCGTCGACATCTTTAATGACCGGCCTGGTCACAGTGAGAGTACAAAACCCTTACTACAAAAGAGAAGAAATATTAAGCGTCATTTCGGGGAATGCAAAGCAAAGGATCTTCCATTATGCATCTTCTACATGTGCACCCTCTCTCGGACTACTTCTCACACCTTGTAACATTTCCTCTCCCTCTTTCGCTGCAATCCTCTGCGCCTCACGCAACTGCACAATTGTATCCTGAGCTTCTCGAAGCTATCTCTGGAGCCAAACTGCTTTTCCTCCACGACCCTTTGATGCCGATACCACTTGGTTCTTCACCGCCAACTAGCTCCGCAACTCCCTATTTTCTTGGTAGAGTTCAGCTATAGCAAGTTGGGGTTGCTCTAATCACTAGATGGAACTCTTAATGGGAGAACCCAGTTCTTTTTCCCTCCCCTTTCGTTCCCCACTTCCTTTACTAGCAGTCCCCACAAGCCCCGACCGGTAAGTAAGTGTCGTAGACCCCTCAATGGCGGGATGTATACTCAACTCAACTTGGGGGAAGTCTTCCTCCCTTTTTCCCGTGTCTTTCATAGGCCTCCCTCTTCTCCATGGTGTTCGCTCCTGTGGAGGCATGGTCTCCAACATACCTCCTTTAGGCATACTTCTACCCACCCCAACATCCGCTAGAGGTGCTGACACCCTATCCGAACGAAATCTTGTACCTCTTGTCGAAGCTTCGAGGACATTAGGAGCCAATGAGAATGAATCCCAGGCGCGTTGGGGCTCGGACTTGGCACTCTGACTACCTCACAAACCCCGTCCCTTGTTAGGAGGGGATCCCATAATGCAACAACATGGTGGCTTGGATGCCTGTAGGTAATTAAGGGCCACTACACCAAATTTCGCCTGAATAAACACACAATATTAGTGTCACAGAAGCATAAACTCGACTTATGCGTGGAATTCCCCACATAATTCCTAGAATTTATAGCCAAACAAAGCAAAAAACCAGAGCATGCCAAAAGAAATCTCACGCTTTGTGAAAATATGCCTTGAAGACTTAACGAGTCACAACTGCTCGTCAGATGTAATCCAAAACACTTAAAGCGTCGCCGATCAGAGTTGCAGAGAATGTGCAATACGATCATTCCAATCTCTTTAAACTCCCCAGCTTCAATCATTGACGACTGATTGTTGACAAACTTGGTAATACAGATTTTGAAGGCATTTAACGACTTCCTTACTACGGTATCTGACATTCTGGGAGCATACATGCACATGCTTAACCCTGGCGTCTTTTCCCAGTCCCAAAGGTTGAGCAGCTACTATGATGGTTCCAACTCTCGTACCCACTGTACTCTATTTTCGACGCTTTGGAGTGCTGACATGAATCATTTAAACTGAAGAGGGGAAGCGAAGCAGATAAAAGATATCATAGGTCATTCAAAGGAA
Organism: Picea mariana; assembly: GCA_032191745.1. NCBI lineage: Eukaryota > Viridiplantae > Streptophyta > Pinopsida > Pinales > Pinaceae > Picea > Picea mariana. Next base: position 579,502 of record JASDQU010101822.1, read on the forward strand.
CAACTGGGATCACGTAAGTATTAAATTATTGACACTGACAATATCCATAGGTACGCACCGGTCAATTATGTTTGTTAGTATCTTATGTCATATTTGCTAGATCACTAAACTATCTCAACCCCACTTGTAGGAAGGATTCCCCAATCATTGAACAAAGCTTTCTCCGCGATCTCACTGATGAAATCGAAAGAAACACTGAAGAAAGATCGACATCGCGATGAAGGATGCCAAGTTCCTCGAGTTCGGCACCCTCGATAATTTCATTGATCTGAGCGACATGGTCAAGCTACATGCCGAACAAGATACTATAGATCGATGAGTTCTCAAAAATAACCAATGGAAAGCCAGGGCAAGTGTGACAATTCGTAGAACAACCGATCAGAGCCTGAACCATGCTACAATAGTTGAACTTCATTTTAGTAAAGTACCGAGCGCATGCAGCAGACATCAGGGGAATATACGCGGCCCTGATGGAAAAACATAGATTTCCATGGGCCCAAACTTGTGAAAAACTATTTGTCAGCTGGACTGAATATGAGAGAATTCATCCTTTCCAAGAAGTATCTCGGGACAACTGTTAAATAAGCTTTTAGAAGATAACGCCGCGTGGCAATTTTTGTTTTGTTTAAACTGCAATTAGCCGTTAGTTTAGGTTAGAACTCTATATTATAAATAAAGACATCGGCCAATTAGCAAAGGGTCAATGGTTGTTTTAATAACTCTTTCTTTTTGGTTGTTAACAATTATTTTGAGACTGATATGAATTGAGAAGTCCTTCTGGACCAAAGACAAACTATTTTCATTAGATGCATGTGATTGGACTTGGAGAAGAACTACTTCCTTTCTTGTTTCATGAATGATGCAGTAATGAGTAAGAGCAATTAATTCTGTTGTCAAGTTATCTAGTGCAATGTTTTGATGTTCTTTGCTTTAATGATGAAGATAAATCATTGTTTTATTATGTGATACATGGTTATGGTAGATGAATTATTTTGCTTGCCATTATCTTATTACATATGTTCTTTCTTTCTGATAGTTAGTTTCTCAGACAGTAATTGGATTCTCACATGGTTAATGTATTAGTACTAGGCCTGTGGTATAGAGTAATTGTCTGCACGGGTTATCCCAGGCTTAACCTCTTCCCCAGTAGTTAAAACTTAATCCTGTTAATTGTCAAGTTGGTTTATATTGGCTTGCATCTCTCATATCAGCCTCACCCAAGAGAAAATACAAAAGAAAATAGTCCTAACTGAAGGAAGAGCCTTCACAAAGAAACACAAAGCCCATCAATAAATTGGCCAAATCGCAAGATCTGGAGAACCATTCCATTGTAAATGCTGCAGAGTCTAATTGGGCCTTGGTGGCGGGTTTGGTTCCTACTGTTGAGTCAAGGGATTTAGGTCCCGTCAGCAGAATTGGCGCTAGAAGGAGGGCCTGAGCATGAATGCCTGAGTATATATTTTATCTATCATTTCAAACAACCTATAGATTCATAACAACCCACATGCATGGCTAGTCCGTTACAAGACATCCCACACACGTTGAGTATTCCCGAAACAGATAAATCACCCCAGCCTGAGGAAGAACCTCTTCACCTTTCCTCACGAGGAAGTGAATCAATTCAGGAGAATCACTAGAGCCTACGCCCGATGTATCGGTGCGTTATCCTTAGCTCCCATACTCACTCGAAGAAAAAAACAAAGTAGACCAGTGGTTAGCACTCCCAACAAAGTTTTTGTACACTCCGTAGAAGACTTAATAGATTTTGCAATTACCAAAATCCAAGAACCTCTCGATCTGATACCTGAAACGTGAACTGCCGACGTCTTCGAGCCAAACGACTTTTCGGAAGAAGAAGAGTTCGACTCAGATTCTGAAGATATGGAGGATAATAATAACCATGAGGAAGAAAGGGAAATCCTGCTTCAGAACAATCAACCCTGGTTGGCCGGAGACGCCGTGGCCGTCCCTAGATGAGTACATAATATTCCCTGCCATCCGGAGAAACTGCTTCCTAAGTATGACACCGAAACTTTAGGATTACCTGAATAACACATCAAGAAGTTCATACTCACGATTAGACTTTTGAACGTTCAACATGAAGACGTAGTCTGCAGACTCTTCCCCTACATGTTTGAAAATTCAGCTTCCACGTGGTATTTCAACTTGCCAGTAGGATTGATAACCAGCTGGACTAAGTTCCAGAAAGACATTCTAGATAGGTTTGCAGAAGAAACTACCATGGGGGCCCTGATGGCTGATTTGTTCGCAACCACCATGAGTCCGAAAGAAAGGGTCAAAGATTTAAATCAGAGATTCATGACCATATTAAACAAATTCCAGCCCGCGGTGAAACCAACTCAAGAGTTACAAATCGAGGTTTACGCCAACGTGCTCCCGGNGTTTGTAAAAAGAGCCGCTAAGCAAACCCTGGCACAAAATTTTGAAGAAGCCAAAACGATAGAATTCCAGATGAAAGGATGTAAAGAAGGCAAGTCCTCTCTAGTAAAGAAAGAAACCCAGCCCCCTCCCAGGAGAGGACTCCTTTTGACTAGACCGTTGGGAAAACCGGTTGAACAAACTCCCGACAAGGGTAATGGAGATATAGAAGATTTACAACGCATGGTTAAAAATTTATCAAATGAAATAATAGACATGAAGATAAGTGTATGAGAGGGAAACGAAGGCCAAAGGCCTTATAATCCTTTCTTTAAAATAAATCCACCTTTCAAAGCAATTGAACCCCCCCTGCTAACTTAAATATCGATATAGGGAATGTCATGTATGATTCTTTCTGTACTTATCATCAAGAGAACCACTTTGAAAGAGCCTGCCCTCAATGGGTCCACGCCATGAATTTGATGGCCAATCGGTTTCTAGACAAAGTCTCCCTGGCCGAACAGCCAAGCAGTTCGATTATGAATATGGAGGACCAGGAAGAAGTTGACCCACCACGAGACACATCCATGTTGATATGGGATCCCGACCTGATCATGCCTTCCGACGATATTTTTGAGTCTCAGGAACAACCCGCGAAAGTTTCGGCGATACAAACGAGTAGTAAGGGTCCGCCTGGCTCAAAATATACTGACGCCACCCGAGCTTCGCAAAGTAAGTTAAATCCCAACCGGCTGAAAACATATTTTTCTCTCGGTAAAAAGCCTATAAGCATTCATACCCAAGAGTCACCCAAACTACATTACAACGTGGTCAAAGATTTGAAGAAGCTAAAGGCCAATATTTCAGTTATGGATATATGTAGGATCCCTCATCAGAAATACTTTCTGTTACAGGCCTTGAACTCTGTAGAAAAACCGACGACGGGCAATGACCCAGAAAGAAGTTTGACTCACACAGGTCCGCTGGCAAAACCAACTGTGAAAGCCTGTTCGGAAGATAGAAAAGAAAAACCTTTTGTCCCCCCGTTCCTCCTAACATTTGAAATCTTCAATAGAAACATCCACAACTGTTTAGTAGATTCTGGAGCATCCTCCAACGTCATTCCCTTGTCTATTTGCAAGAAATTGAATGCCTTTCCTCTCAAGACTGATAAACATGTCATACAACTGGACAGGACCCAAGTCAAGGTCATAGGAGAACTCAAAGACATGATGACCAGGATATCAACGCACCCCACGTTTGTGCAAGTGATTGACATTATTGTAGTAGATATCCCAGCGGCATATGGGCTATTACTAAGGCGAGATTGGTCTGAAATAATAAATGGTTACTTCAATACGGACTGGGCACACCTTTGGCTACCATTGAAGGGATACAAGGACATGATCAAAATTGATAGGGAGAGGTATCTGAAACATACGGTCACTTATTTAGAAACCCCTAACAAACCCTTGTCCACAGATTTCCCCATACTGGGCAATTATTCCTGCGACTCCTACTTTGGAAACTTCACTCCCCTCTTATCTGATGTTCCTCTTACCCAAAACTTCGAATTAATTTTCCAAGAGAAATCACCGATACCAATAGGAGACACCCTTTTATGCCAAAACTCGGTGCTAGAACTTGCGAAACAAGAGGTTGGGGAGCAAGAAACTAATAAGGGAAATGAAAAGAGAGATTCTTGTTCACAAATTTGGACCCCCTATTTCGATGGATCTAAATCTCAAGAAGGGTCTGGAGCAAGGTGTATCCTCATCGATCCTATTGGAAAACGTGGTTTCTTGTCTTGTAGGCTAGAATTCGAATGTACCAACAACACTGCTGAATATGAAGCTCTGGTACAAGGATTAAGGAAAGCCATAGTTTTGGATATGAAAGAATTGAAAGTTTTCAGGGACTTTGAAATTATTGTTAGACATGTAAGAAATAATATACATTGCAATTCTCCTCATTTGAAGAACTATCAATAGGAGGTGCGTAGGTTAGTAGAGTGCTTTGAAGATTTTAATATCACTACGATCCCCAAAACAAAGAATATTCTTGCTAACTCCTTGGCCACAACCACTTCCAGGCTGTCGCCTTTAGAAGATTATGAAGCCTCTCGATTCACTGTGGAACTGCTCTACAAACCATTGGTACCTAATAACATTTCCAATTGGAAATTTTTCGAAGGAGATGAAAAAATCATAAACTTCTTGACTAACCAAGACAATTTCAAAGACCTCGCTATTGATGATAAATAATTCCAAGAGTTGTCCACAGAAACCAATCCTTGGATGAGACGACCTATGGATAAATCAAAGGGTCACTCGATCCCAAAAGGGATAGCTAATCTAGAAAATCTTTTCAATCTCAAAGAGCGATTTAAGGGACCCAAAAATGCAAAGACTGGTATCTCTTGTTCCCTGCATGAAACTATAAATCTTTGGACCCCAGAGAGTCCAAACAATGTGAATCTGGGCAATACTATGTCTAAAGAAGAGAGGAAATCTTACCTCAAATTATTTAGACAATACCAGGATGTCTTCACATGGTCCTATAGGGATTTGAAAACGTATAATACCCGCATCATTCAACACACCATCCCTTTAAAACCGGAAGTGAAGCCTTTCCAACAAAATCTTGGAAAGTATCACCCATCCCTGGAGCCTCTTATGTATCAGGAACTAAAGAATCTTTTAGATGCCAAGATCATTTTTCAGGTTAGACATTCCACTTGGGTAGAGAACCTTGTTCTGGTGAGGAAAAATTCAGGGGAGATCCGCCTATGTGTAGATTTTAGGAACCTCAACAGGGCTTTAGAAAAGGACAATTACCCAGTCCCGCCGATGGAACAACTCCTACAGACTGTGTCTGGCTCAGAGATTTTCTCTCTACTAGACGGTTTCTCAGGATACAACCAAGTCCTTGTTTTGGAGGAAGATCGTTTAAAAACCACTTTCCAAACCAAATGGGGAACCTTCGCTTATAAGCGCATGCCTTTTGGGTTAATTAATGCAAGAGAAACCTTCCAAAGAGCCATGGATGTAGCTTTCCAGGGACTAATCAATAAATGCGTGGTAGTGTATCTAGACGACGTAACAGTTTATTCAAAAAACAGAGAATAGCACATCCAACACTTGTCTCAGATTTTTGAGAGGTGTAGGAAATACAGTATATCCTTAAACCCTAAGAAAACTATATTCGGTGTCGAGGAAGGTAAGCTACTAGGTCACACTATATCCCAGGCAGGGATTCGCATAGACTTGGAAAGGATTAAAGCCATAGCTCAACTTCTCTTACCCCATAATAAGAAAGCTATGCAGTCCTTTTTTAGGAAAATCAATTTTGTGAGGAAATTCACTCTCGACTTTGCAGAAATCATCAAACCCTTACAAAATATGATTCCCAAAGATGTCGAATTTAAGTGGGATGATGAGAGAAAATATGCCTTCAACAATATCAAAGCTTCCATTTTGCGAAGTCTCGATTTCAATAGAGACTTTTTCCTTTATACTTTCGCCTCCGATCAATCGCTAGCTGCAGTATTGACTCAGAAGGATGATGAAAACAACGAAGCTCCAATGTCATTTATGAGGACTAATATTCAAGGAACTGAGATCAATTACCCTGCTGTAGACAAACAGACCTACGCGGTTTATAAGGCATTAAAACATTTTAGGTCTTGCATCCTCAAGAATCACACCAAAGTAATTGTGCCACACCCTGCAATCCGATCCTTGTTCACCCAACAAGAAATGGGGGAAAGAAGGGGAAAATGGATGGCGGTAGTCCAGGAATTCGATCTAGATATAAAACCTGATGCCCTCCCAGTAAACGACCAAGCCCTAAAACAATACTTCCGTAACATAAATAAAAAAATTATATATATATATATATATATATATAATAAAGGGGAATGAGTTAGGGTCAAAGGATACAAAGGAGGAACAAAGATTTTTCTTTTGCCTAGTGAATCGCCATTTGTTGAGCACTCAACACACCCTAAAATTCTATGTTCATTTTTACTTTTGGGTACCACTTGATCCTTTACTCTGTCTATTTTTCCCTTCAGTATGAAACTGATACTTGCACTTATTTTTATGTTCATGTTTGAATTTTCTAAAGCCTTCCTGAACATACAACAAAGAATCATCTTAATCGTTAAAAGGTCCTTAACAAGCTACTTAGGGAATCGACACACTAAATCTTTCCACGATGCGCTTAGGAGTTCATCATCGGTGTCGACAGATAAAAGTCTTTATTTTTACGTTTGAAATTTGGCAGAGGTATCGCCGAAGACCGACCCATTCGGCTTCAACAGGAAAATGAAAAGGTAAGCGTCACACAAAGAGAAGAGCGGTATCGCCGATTGTTGAGACCTGACACGATTTCGACGTCGGAGAATTACAAAATAAAATACTCATTAAAACTTACATTTTGAATTTGTCGACCCCTACGCCACCCAAGCATAGGCAGTCTCAATATCTTCTTAGTACTTTTGACAATCCTTACCCACCATCCGAATGCTAAATTGTATGTTCAAATATTTTAAGTAACCCCGGGTTGATAAGCCTCGTCAACATCAATCAATATCGGAAGTTTTAGAGGGAACATATAAAAAAATTCACATTGCAAAAATAAAAATTATAAAATCATATAATTTGCACAAAAAATTCAGATAAAAGAAGGTAGTTAATTTACATTCAAAAGGGAACGAGATACATTCAAGAAGCTTTGAGTTTTCATATAATTAGAAAAAGTTCCTGCCAAACTTGGGCGACATACAAATAGATATCGTCGACATATTTACTGACCGACCTGGTCACAGTGAGAGTACAAAACCCTTACTACAAAAGAGAAGAAATATTAAGCATCACTTCGGGGAACACAAAGCAAAGGCTCACCCATTATGAATATCCTACGCACGCACCCTCTCCCAGACTACTTCCCACACCCTATAACATTTCCTCTCCCTCTCCCAGACTACTTCTCGCACCCTGTAACGTTTTCCTCACGCAACTGCACAATTGTATCCGGAGCTTCTCGAAGCTGTCTCTAGAGACAAACTGTGTTTCCTCTGTGACACTTTGATGTCGATACCTCTTGGTTCTTCCCCACCAACTGGCTCTGCAACTCCCTATTTTCTTGGTAGATTTCAGCTATAGCAAGTTGGGTTTGCTCTAATTGCTGGATGGAACTCTTAACGAGAGAACCCGGTTCTTTTTCCCTCCCCTTTCGTTCCCTGCTTCCTTTACTAGCAGTCCCCACAAGCCCCGACCGGTAAGTAAGTGTCATAGACCCCTCAGCGGTGGGATGTATACTCAGCTCAGCTTTGGGGCAATCTTCCTCCCTTTTCCCCATGTCTTTCCTAGGCCTCCCTCTTTTTCGTGGTGTTCACTCCGATGAAGGCGCGGTCTCCAGCATACCTCCTTTAGACATACTTCTCTCTACCCCAACGTCTTCTAGAGGCGCTAACACCCTATTCGAATGAAATCTTGTACCTCTTGTCGAAGCTTCGAGAACACTGGTAGCCAATGAGAATGAATCCCAGGCGCATTGGGGCTTGACCCTGGCACTTCGACTACCTCGCAAACCCTGTCCCTTGTTAGGAGAGGATCCCATAATGCAACAATGTGGTGGATTGGATGCCTGCAGGTAATTAAGAACCACTACACCGAGTTTCTCCTGAATAAACGCACAAGATTAGCATCATAGAAGCATAAACTCGACTTATGCGTGGAATTCCCTACATAATTCCTAGAATTTATAGCCAAACAAAGCAACAAACCAGATCGTCCCAAAAGAACTCTCACGCTTCATGACAAGATGCCTTGAAGACTTAATGCATCACAACTGCTCGTCGGATGTAATCCAGAACGCTTAAAGCGCTGACGATCGGAGTTGCATAGAATGTGCAGTACGGTCATTCCAATCTTTTTAAACTCCCCAACTTCCATTATTGATGAATGATAGTTGACACACTTGCTAATAAAGATTCTGAAGGCATTTAACAACTTCCTTACTACAATATCCGACCTTCTGGGAGCATACATGCGCACGCTCAACCCTGGCGCCTTTTCCCAGTCCCAAAGGTCGAGCAAATACTATGATGGTTCCAATGCTCGTACCTGCCGTACTCGATTTACCACGCTTTGGCGTGATGACTTGACTCGTTTAAACTGAAGAGGGGTAGCGAAGTGGATAAAAGACATCATAGGTCATTCAAAAGAACAACTGGGATCACATAATTATTAAATGACTGACACTAACAAGCTCCACAGGTACGCACTGGTTGATTATGTTTGTTAGTATCTTACCGGGACAACTGTTAAAGAAGCTGTTAGAAGATAATGCCACGTGGCAATTTTTGTTTTTCTTAAACTACAGTTAGCCGTTAGTTTCAGTTAGAACTCTATATTATAAATAAAGACATCAACCAATTAGCAAAGGGTCGATGGTTGTTGTAAGAACTCTTTCTTTTTGGTTGTTAAGAATTATTTTGAGACTGCTATGAATTGAGAAGTCCTTTTGGACCAAAGACAAATTGTTTTCTTCAGATGCATGTGATTGGACTTGGAGAAGAACTACTTCCTATCCCGTTTCATGAATGATGCAGTAATGAGTAAGAGAAATTAATTCCGTTGTCAAGTTATCTGGTGCAATGTTTTGATGTTCTTTGCTTTAATGATGAAGATAAATCGTTGTGTTATTATGCGATGCATGGTTATGGTAGATGAATTATTTTTCTTGCCATTATCTTATTACATATGTTCTTTCTTTCTGATAGTTAGTTTCCCAGACAGTAATAGGATGCTCACATGGTTAATGTATTAGTACTAGACCTATGGTATAGAGTAATTATCTGCATGTTGAGCAATGGGTTATCCCAAGCTTAACCTCTTCCCCAGTAGTTAAAACTTAATCCTGTTAATTGTCAAGTTGGTTTATGCTGGCTTGCATCTCTCATATCAGCCCCACCTAAGAGAAAATACAGAAGAAAATAGTCCTAACTGAAGGAAGAGCCTTCACAAATAAACACAAAGCCCATCGATAAATTTGCTGGATCGCAAGATATGGAGAACCATTCCATTGTAGACGCTGCCGAGTCTAATTGGGCCTCAATGGTGAGTTTAGTTCCTACTGTTGAGTCAATGGATTTAGGTCCCGTCAATAAGGCCTTCTATGGTGCTTTTTTAGACCTCCTCTTTGCGAAAAAAAAAAACAAGTTTCATCTGTATCCGTTGTAATTTTCTCTAGTTATGGCCAAAATAAGAAAATGGCTCCATGTTATTCTTTTTTGAAACTATGGAGCAATATTTCCTATGTGCAATTTGTGCCATCGATCTTACTTCAGAAGCAATATGGACCATTGATCTACTCTCTATCGGCCATCAATGACTTAATTTATCCTTTGGCATGCCCAATACTTCCCCAAACTTCCAATTCGAACGTCGACCATCAACCCAACTCCCTGACGATCAACTTGCACACAAATCCAACCCAATCGACCTAGTTGTCGGTCGTTGGCCATCATCTACCTTCATTGGTGAATGTAACTCTCAAAAAATTTAACTAATTCTCAACCATCCTTGATGGTTGTCGAATACACTTTCCCAAATTGACCGATTTAACCATCATCCATTAGCCACTTATGTTGGATGGCGTGGCATGACACATGGATGTTGATGTGGCATGACACATCATACTAAAGTGTCAACTTGGGTGAAGTGACATGAAACTTGGATGATGATGTCATCATCCTCTTTCCCCCATTGACCATCGACCGATTCTCTTGAATGACCAAACACTTTGCTGAATCAGCTGACGCCCAACCATCGGTGCATCGGTCATCGACGACTTCTCTTTCCTGATTCAAAATAATTCACCGAAATCAGTTGACCTCCTACCATAGACCCATCATCCATTGATGAATTCTCTTGCTTGATTCAAACATTTCACCAAAATTGACTGACCCCTGACCATTGACCCATCAGACATCGACGATATTCATTGGTGATAAAAAATATTTCATCGGAATAGGTCAACCTCTGAGTGCCATCTATTGACGGTCAAAGATGTCTTATGGCTGACCCAAAATCTTATTCATTTCGGTCGATCCGTCCATCAGCCGTCGACGATTTCTCTTGGTGAACTTTAACACTTATAATTTTTTTGACTTTTCTCTAATTGATCTGGACCATCGATCCCCTTAGTTCCACGAACCCTCGATTCAATCTTAGCCATTGATATTATTAACCTTTTAAATGGCCAAATCCTTAGGAATTTTTTTAAAAATTTATCATGACGAATCTCAACCGTCGATTTCAAGTTCAAAAGAGATCTCGGTTGTCGATCCACCAAACTGCCTATAACTCTACAAGCGTCCATTAAAACTCAAATTTCGATCATTCCAGGTTGAATTTCGATATGCAACTTCACCTCTCTACTCCATTAACCTTGTTAAAATTTCCAGAGTCATTCAAACTTGGATTTTGCCCACGAATTTGGGGATTTCTCTTTAAATTCTTTGTTTTTCCCCAAATCGGTCATAGACAAAATTTGCAACAACAAATTTCAACAATTCTCTCTGGTTTGAGCCCATACAAGTCTGGTGTTTGAACCAGAATCTCTGATACCATAATGTAACATCCCCCAAGCCAAGCATAGGGACATTATGATGCAAAATACACATAAAAATGAGATTTATAGCTAACTAATTTAATTCTTTTACTGTTATTCGATTTCCTATAGCTTACAACTACGAGTCAAATAGATTTAAATACTGTCTACAACCATAGAATATATGCATCTACAACATCACTAATAATCAACATGAAATGCAACATATAAATCATTCTAATTTACCCAGAGTTCATGCACAACAATAACACATGTAAATAACTCAACAATAAGATAAAACACTTATCTTTAAACAAGAATTGTGAAACCAACTGCTTGGGATGGATGTTCCACCTAACCATATAATGAATTTTCCAAATCTCAATGGCCAATCACACCTGAGATGAGGCTAGCAATCCACAAAAGAGGGTGGTCTCTCACAGTCCACTCACAACCTGTAAAAATATCAACCCAACCAATATTTTCTTACAACTATCCTGAATTTCCACCAACTCTCTTCCTCTTGACATGTCCAACCCAAGGAATGTATCCCTTCACTGATATCAGTCTCCCGGGCATCCCATTCATTTATCAGGGTCTCTCTAGAACAAGCAACTAGGAATATCTCAACTAGGAAGTCAAGGGAAATTGCTGCTAGGAAAAATATCAACGAACCAACAACAAACACTTGCTGGTTTAGTGCAACTAACACAAGAGTTCACTCTTTAGGCCTAAGAACCCGACTCTTTAGTTTTCCATCTCCAATTCACTCCAATTATGATCCATTTTTCTCTATAATTCACCCTCCATGGTTGCACCAACTCCAAGCTCTCTTTTTTTCTCTCCCTTGCTTCCCATGCACAAAACTTGACTAACTAAAAACTGTTGTCCCAACCCATACAAATTTACTCTCTTTTTCCTTCTTTTCTTGACTCACACTCTTCCCCAAGATGATTGTACTAAAACCCTATTTGCCCAATAACTTTGGGATGTGACCACTCACACCCAACATCGTACATGTATTCAATGATTGGATTTGGGAACACTCAATAAAAAATGGGAAGGTTCATATACAAATAACAAATTTAGGAAAATGGGTTGAATTAATAGACATGGGTAATCCCCCCCTTAGACCCCTCTTGGAAATTATCCTAGACACTCCCCCCTCTTGTGGATTAATTCATCCCTCATCTCTTGTCCATGTCCCCTTAGTAGTTTGAATCACATTTTATTATTAAAAAATTGAAATAAAATTCACATATTACATCGCTTTGGCAGTAGCCACACATTATATCTACATAAACATTAATTAAACCAGGGATTTTAGTGGGGATGTTACATATTCCTTCTTCTTAAGCTTCTTCTTTTGAATCTTTCTGACATGATGGACATATTTCTTCTTGTTATGTTCTTGCATCTTCTTTAGCAGTCTCTGGATTTGTGATAGGGGACTCCTCAAAGTAGAGATTATGTAGCTTATCCCAAAGTTCTTTAGTTGATGAAAATTTTCCAACTTTCTCTCTTACCAAATCCAGTAATCCATCCGATATGAAATCCATTGCTATTTTTTTATTTCTTTTCAATTCCTTCTTAGTATTCAATTTATTTGTAGCGGTGTATCCTGTAACAACTAATTGCCAAACATCATACCCCTGTGCCTCTAAGAATACTTTCATCCTTATGCTCCACATTTCATATCTATGGAGATTCTGACCATAAAAATGTGGTACCCCAAACATAGCGTACTCGATGATATTCCTTCCAGTGGTTAAACTGTTTCCTAAAGGAACCTACTCTGATACCAATTGTTGGAATATCGAGGG
>JASDQU010101822.1:611284-625670 GCA_032191745.1 Picea mariana
TCTAATGCCGGAGATCTGTCCTCCATCTTTGTGCTCCTCCTGTCTGGATTCAGATATGACGATCATCGAGAATTTTGAATGGGATCCAACGATCAATGTCGCTTCTCTGCCCGAGCTTACGCATCCTCCTTACTTAGAAGAATTTCTAAGTGTCAAGGGCCTTGACCTTTGATCCTCCTTAGATCCTGAGTATGCTATCTCTCTTGAGATTTAGCAATGAGTTAACCTCATCCCTGGTGCACACCTATGAACTGTATTCGACTCTGCGCTAATTCCTCCTGAGCTTACTTTGTTCCTGTTTTTCCATCGATGCACACTCTGATCCTACCATCAATGACAAGCTCACTTTGCCTGTTAAACCTGCCAACAATCCTCTACACTATCGCTTCTGAACTTATCAAGCTTGCTATGCAGCTTTTTCCTAAAATACTTCTGATGCTCGTCTGTTACATTCTTNATTTGCCTGTTAAACCTGCCAACAATCCTCTACACTATCGCTTCTGAACTTATCAAGCTTGCTATGCAGCTTTTTCCTAAAATACTTCTGATGCTCGTCTGTTACATTCTTCCTGTACTCATGCCATATTCACTGTTGTACTTGCCATCAATGACAAGCATATGCTACATGTTAAACATTTGCCAACAATATGTGATTATACTATTCATACATGTCAATAACTATGCACATTCATACACGTCATTAACTGCATAAAATAAAATACATTGTTAATAAATTGTCGGAATAATGATATATATTACATCTTTAAATGTAATTAAATGGAGTACATGGTATATAAACCAATTCTATTTTGTAACTACCCTAAGATGCTTGGGAGGTTTCTACAAGCCATGATCTTGAGATGAAGAAAAATATGCAGAGCCTCTCTTTCTTGGTTTAGAGGCTTCTGATTGTTTTGTAGTTGTAGTAGGCACATGTTGTAATTGCTTCTCTAGATCTTTAATTTTCTTTGCATGATTTTGCAATCTCTCTTGCAATGTTATTTTTTCTTCTAGTTGTTTTTTTAACATATATGTATTCTTCTTATATCTCTCATTATTATCCTTTTCATTCTTTTCAAGTTGTTCCTTTTTTGTTTTTAATCTATATTGAATGTTAGCCAATTGACCCCTAATTTTGTGTACTTCAATCTCAAGCTATTGTTCCCTCAAATATTGTTTCTCCAATGCAACAGAAAAAATTGTTTCTACCTCAATTACTGGTGTTCTGTGTAATTTCTACTACAAATCAACAATTTGGAATTTCAACATTTGTATCTATGCGTCACATCCTAAATGTTGTGCCTTTCGGTTCTACAAGAGTTCATTATTGAGCTCTTTAATCTTTTCATCTCTCTCAACTATCGTTAACTTCAATGATCCACCATTGGTGATGGGGCATAGATATCAGCTAGAGAACTATTTAATACTTTAGCTTCCTGATACATCTTCTCTTTTCCTTCTCTAGACTTTCACAAGTGTTTTGAAGGAATTTTTTTCGCTGGATTTCCCTGGAGTATATATTTACCTTTACCCATACCCTAAATTTTACCTTTATCCTAACGTTTGCTACCTTTTTTTCTCTGACTTTGTTTTTCCTTTTCAATTTTTGTACTCTTCTCTTTTGTTGCACTACCCTTAATTTTACCTTTTCCCTTATTCATACCCATACTTTTACCTACATCCTTACCATTTCCACCTTCTTTAGTAAGCATTTGTATTTCCTTTTTAAGTTATCTAATCTTCCCATTTTCTTTGAGAAGTGTCAACTTTTTCTAATTCAACTTATTATTTTGGTTACGATTTTCTTTCTTCAAATTGTCCAGTTTGTTCTTATATTCTTCAATATTTGAATTATGCTTCTAACGTAGTTGTCTCACTGTATTTTCAAGTTCAGCTTTAAATATGTGAATAAGTCCCTCTTTCTCCTTCAAACTATTTTTTAATACATCCACCTTTGGATTACTTGTAGTATTCAATGGAGGTATTTTAGAAACTTGTGGTCTTTTTTTCAATTCTTTTTCGAGATTTTCAATAGTTCTTGTGTATGTAGCCAATGATGTTTCATATGTTTCCTTGGCATCATCAATCTCCCTCTGACATTCCTCTATACTGAGGGATACATCACTTTGTAATTCAACTATAATACGATCGTTGCCATGTTTTTTTCTTTTTTATTCTTGTACTTTCCTTGCAATTGCATTTTCCATATTTCTAATTTTCTTCAAGCATTTCATATTTACAAAGTGCTTCATTTTTCACTTTTCCTTCCAGGTGTATATAGAGGAAGAATCCTTCATTTCAAGAAGTTGTCTATAATGCATCATTATATCCAATTCCCAAAAATGAATATGTTATCAAAAATGTATGTTGGATTGTTCACATTTGAACTTGGAGAGGTAGAATCAGTGCCCATAACAAGGACATTATACTCAATGAATGCCATTTTAGAAGGAATTCTATCAATTTTAGTTTCTAAAGTAACACAAATATCATCATTTCATGTTTCCATATAATGGTCCATACGTCCTTGCTCCTCGACTTCATTCATAGATTCATGTAGGTCTCTTAAATTTTTGATAGAATTAACTTCATCTTCAGAAAATCTATCAGAAGTGATTTTCGCACCATCAACTACATTCTGTTCAGGTACTTCCTCAATGGGTTTCTTTGTTTTTTATCTCCTAATGTAGGTTTTAAGAGGGCTTGTTTGGTCACTAGGTCGATATAAATAAACAATTTTCTACAGTGTGCCTGGGAAACTGAACTTAATCTTATTTTTTTACTTTCTTCAAGGGCATGATGTAATTTTTTATCCAATAGGTGAGGAACATATATGACCCTATCTTCAACCCAATAAATGATTAGTCTCATGCAGTCACTAGAAATATCATCCTTGTGATGATTCATAACTGTCCTAAGGACAATTTGAATCAAAGACTTGTATAGTCCCTGGGGAACATATAACATTCTTAAATTGTTCCTAGGAACGAATACCTTTTTCCCACATATTTTAGTGTTCATATCCATCTTTTCTACCTTGGGGGGTTTTTTTGGAGTGAAATGTTGCTCCCCCTCTACATGGAATTTTTGTTTCTCTTGCAAGCAAATCAGCGTCTAGGTAAACGCTCTAGCCAAACATTTTCAGTTCCATATCTATGTCATCATAATTAACTATGGCCATATATATCTCATTATTTTTTAAATGGAAGGGTCCAAGCATAAAGTCAAAAACCTCTGCTCTTCTCGGGATATTTAGCATACCTGTTGGAAAATTTGTTGTGTCTCTCCATGCTTCAACACACTCATGGAATTTGTTGACAGTGAACTTTTCATCCTAGGAACCATTTGTTTCAACTGTTGCACCCATCGTAGCGGACACCCATGTTTCAATTCCGTCCATGGTTTTATGGGTTCAAAGTTGAAATGGTTTTTTGAGGAATGCCTACTAACAGGAATGGGAACTAAGGAATGGAAGTAGTGGAATGCATGCTCATGCTAAGGAAACTCTTGGAAGGCAACTAACTTATTTTTAAATGATTTAGGGATATATTTGTGTATTTTTCTATAAAGAAATTTTGATATAAAAATAGTAAATTAATCTTTATAGATAAGATACAATTTATTACAAATAACACTTTTACAAAACTGGGCGTGCATTTTTATAAGCACAATCAAGTAAATTTGTAGCATTATTTAACAATAGACTTTGGATTTTTTAGAATTAATGAAAAATTTCCATCCTCTAAATGAGGGGAAGTGCTCGGAGGTTTTCCCAGTCGAGCATTGTAACTTGGAAAATAAAAATAAAAATTTTCAGAATGTGTGAGGGTAATTTTGAAATAAAAATTACAAATGTTGCCGACTATAATACAAACACACAAACTCAATATCAAATTAGATAGTAAGAAATATATCTTGCATGCATTTGAAACCAATCATAGGTGTGGGATACTTAAAAGTACTTTGAGTTTCTAAAATTATAGGACTTGGGAAACAACTCAACATACAAGGTTTACTACATATGTGTGTTTCCAAACATTTTGTCAAACATGGGTTTGGGATTGTTATAATATATGCCATAGTATCATCAATCATACATAATGGATCAACATCCATTTTCATTCATCTTCTTATGCAAACCATTCAAATGGGCTAAGGAAGAACCATTTAGGGTTTAGGAAATCATAGGGTTGTATAACATGTCAAGGGTGTACATTTTTATAGTGCAGGTGTGCATTTGTCATTAACAAGTTGTGCATATTCCTCCTTACTATGTAAACATGCAATCCCATGCCCTCAACATGCAATTTCAACTTGAGACGTGTAGTTTTCCCTTCTAGGGCATGCATTTTCCTCAATACCCCATTTTCATGTAATTTCATAAGATCAACATACAATTACCAACACAAGGCATGTATTTTTCTTCCTAGGGCATGCATTTGTCATTTTCCCTATTTTCATACATTTTGTGCATTTTCTTCTTTTGAGGGTGTGCATTTTTCACCATGGGGAATGCATAATTTATTTGAAGGAATGGATGTTTCATAAGCCTATATATCTCTGGTATAAGCATACCAATTTCACCAATGGGCGTGCATTTCAAAAAGGAAAATTTTAACAATTTGGCCTCTTTGTTTTATAAGGCAGTTTTTACCCTTTATGCACAATAGAAGGTTTTTTGTCTAAAAATTCCCACTGTTTACTCTAAAATGCAAGCCTAAGGAATAAAATATGTTATTCCTTATTGTAGGATGGGTATGTTACAATTTCCCACCCATCCAACCCTCATTGTTTCCATTACTAATTTTTCATGCCAACCATTTGGAAAATAATGGAAGGAATAATTGAGTTCATTTTGTTGCATAAAACTATAATTCAAGCCTTTTATAATCTCCACATCAAAAAATTGTTACGAGGAAAATCTCTTTATGGCTAGGGGAAAACCACAACAGACGGAACGACACCTAGAAATAAACTCTAATCTCAAGTATGCTATAAAAATTAAATGTCAACAAAATAAGGATAGAATCCTACCTCGTTCAGACATCCGAAGAAGACCACCGTTGAGCACACAACCCAAATATTTATACCTACAACTTGTCCTAAACAACCAAGATACACAAGCATGTGGCAATGATATATAATTTTAGCATATAAATTAGCATAATCCATTAACATACATGACAAATACGCCCATGGAAATAAATACAAATATTTGCAAGATATCAATTAGATGGGAAAAGAGTATTTCTATTAACGTAATCAACAGAAGTACATAGGTGACAAACTTATATAACGGCACATATTAGAATCGAGAAACTAAGTCCCTCCAGTTGGGCCTCCGCCACTTCAATCCTCCACAAAGGCAAGCTCACAAGTAGGAGTTAATGAAGTTCTCCATCTCAAGATAGGAAGAGCTTGGGGGAGGTTCATATTTTCAAGGACAAAGGGATGTAGACTCAATTGAGGTGAAATTTCTCTAGAGTGTCTTTGCTCTCGATAATGAATTCATTTCAAGGCTTGGATATGGCTCAATTTATAGCCTCGAAATGGAGTTGAAGGGCCGAGTCGGAGTGTTTCTAGTATATGGAAGGTCAAGGATCATGGATCCCATGACATGACATGGAAACTCGACGCATTTTTTAATTTTTGATCACCAAACCCGATGTACATGGGTTGTAATTGAGAAACCCATGTATATGTGTGTTGTATAACTGATAGCTCGTGTACATGTACAAAAATGTGTATTTTTAGATCTAGAGTGATCATAAAGGGGAAATGAAGTCTGTAGAGGGAAATGGAAGGCCATCAAAGAAATATGCATGGAGTGAGGAAAAATTTGCTATAACAGATGCCCCCTAATGTGTGAGGTCATAGTAGTATCTGTGATGGCCGAAATACATTATAATTCCCAGAAGTGGAGTAATGAAGACTCAACTGGAAGTACCAGTTACTCATGAGAATATTACAATTAATATTGACTTTGTACACATGGCTGCCAATCTAAATTACACTACAGATCCATGTGGATATATATCAAATAGTTGTTCATGGCCATGAATAGGCAATACAAAGTGGACATATGTCATAGGATTTCATAGTCACGAACAAAACACAATGGATTCCAGTCTCAAAATCAACCGAATATATCTGTATACAATGGAGTACAATCTAATCTTCCATGATAACTGAAGTCATATAGGTATTGTTCTGATGAAATACAACAACATATATGGGGTGTTGCGACTGTAAACTAGAGGTCTTCTACACTATCCTCCGAAGGTGCAATTCTACATTATGTGAATAGAGGAGTTGAATGCAAACACAATGAGACTTCATTTGATTATCGTTCATTAAGGTATACCATTAACAAATGTGAGACAACCCACCAATAATGAAAGTAGGCATCAAGGCACCAATTACATTAAACAAGTGTGAATAAGGGTGTTGAGGTCAAACACTTGAATAATACATCGATCAGGAGACATTGATCTATTCCCAACTGTCGATGGCGGGAGAACCTGCCATTGATGACTGCAAGCCTCTAGGTACTCATAGGACTCTAGATCTCGATTCCATAATAGATGAGTTTAATTCGATGGACAGAGACCCACTAAAAGGATAGAATTAAGGCATATCTCATCATCTAGCACAAGGTACAAATACATATTGTGATAACTAGGAGGAGCTCAGACGAATGGGATGTTCATGAACCAATGACCATGTGCATCTCTTGCATGCACCAGATGCAAGTAGTACATGAAAGAGACCCTATGAATAGCATACAATGAGAAAAATTGTTGACAAAGGCAAGGAAACCATCAATAGGGATAATGGAATCCAAGACACTGCACGAATCCCAATGTCTAAATAGATTTCTTGTTGTCGAACACAAGGGAAACCCCCCAGTCAGCGACTAATGAGTGGATTTCATATGTTGGGCTCAAGGTTACCTACCAATGATGAACATAGGCCTAGGGTGTAAGGTAGGACAACAGCTTCATGTGATTCTGAGATACAATAAGGGTATGTCTGACATACAAAGTCAATAGTTTTGAGGAATGGTTGACACATGATGATACTTCCTTTGAAAACGAGCATGAGAAAGATGGATAACTCAGGCAGCATAGACTTAACACTGATCATTGAAAAAAGTTTGTGATACATGAGGCATAAAAAAACTCTCCAGAAAGACTGGAAGAGTAACCAGTCGGAGGAGTAGACTCTAAGTAACATGCTCAGCTTCCTAAGTTCATGTTAAACCCAAACCTTGTATGAAATGGACTCAAGAATTTGTGCTTTTTTCAAAGGTGACACGACTGTTGCCGATAAGAGATAACATTATTTTCCCTCTCGTCTTTTTTGGGGGGGGGTTCATAGTCAAATAAATGTTATTATATAGGAGAGGAAATGAGTGTCGCAAGTAAGAAACTACTTCCAAGTAGTGGAACATACCTATTCTCAATGAAAGGGAACGCATACAGGACATGGACACTCGAGGATATGTTTCCTCTACGGGTAAAGTGTGTCAAGATGCAATAAATATATGAAAGGCACGGCTTGGCTAGTGATGAGAATGGTTGTGGAAAGAAGCTTACAATGAGAAAGAAGGAGCCAACAATAAGCTCAACAATGCAAGAATGATAATGGGATGAAATTACAACTTAACTCAACAAGTTTCCTTTTTCATAGATGTTAGTGCCCTAGGCCCTAAAAAGTATAAAATAATACCCAAGAGGAATATTCTAGCCAATGGTGACCAAAGTATTTATTTTTCGTAAGTATTCTACTTGGTCTAGAAAATGGTTAAACTTATACCAAAATAGACATCCTTTCAAATCCATTTAACGAGTGTGAAAGAGATAAGTTCACTCAGCAGTATTTTTTCTTTTAAGGATTGTTGAAAAGAGATTAACTAAGACTCTAAGATGTTTTTCTAAGCATCATATGATGGTGGGGGTCAGGGCTCCCATGCAAGTCTTCTATTGAAATCCATCAACTCACTGGTAGCTGACACAATCTTGGGAGAAATCTAATCTTGTCAATCTGAGGAGGATAGAATACTTACAGAGGATCGTTCATCTGCAATGCATCAATGAACTCACATTATCTAGAAGGGTGCAAAAGAAGGAAGGCAGGGTTCTACAAGATCATTCCAATCAAAGGAAACCATCCTATGACTTGGAGGGAGCATACTCAAAGAGAGTGGAAAGATCCCTTGTTCATAAGGTACAGAACTAGAAATTCTAAGGACATGGTTGAAAGATGAATCACCCCCCAAAAGAAGAATGGGATGGACCGAAGATTGCACCGCCAATGTCACTTACTTAGACTTGTCACTCTCCAAGAGAAGAGTGGGATCAACTAAAGATTTCATCGGCATGACCACTTATTCAATCAATTTTTGAATAGGATGTGAGACCACATGGCAAAGAAACGCATCACTCTCCAAAAACGAAGTGGTGTTGGTTGAATATTACATTGGCACAACCGTTGGTTGAGAAGGATGTGAGACAACATGGTCAAGCATCACTCCTCAAAAAAGGAGTGGTGTTGGTCGAAGATTGCATCGACATGAACATTGTATCAACCAAAGGGGGATTATATTTTTTGGAAACCAAATATGACTCAGAACCCGAAGGGCCACTAGACAAGGATCGCGCTTCTCATACCACCATAAGAAAAGGAAAAAAATGAGTTAGGTGATCTCCTTTGCAAATTATAAAAAGGAACTTGGGCTTACATCCTATACGTCTAGGTTTCTCAATCATATCAATGCCCCCAACATGACTTGCAGTGGCCGGTGACATGCTCCTAGCATGACTTGTAGAGGCTAGTAGCAGATCTCCAACATGACTTGCAGAGGTTGGTGATGTTTGTCCAGTGTGACTAGTAGTGACTAGAGTTGTGCCCCTGACATGACTTGTAGCAGCTGGTTGCTTTCACCCAGTGTGATTTGCAGAGGCTGGTGACAGGTCTCCAACATGAATATCATAGGTTGGTGACTTAATGCCAGTATGACTCGTAGTGACTGGACTTGTGCTTTCAGCATGACTTGCAACGGCTAATTGCTTGCCCCCATCATAACTTGCAGAGGTTGGTGATAGGTCTCCAATATAACAAGCATAGCTTGGTGATATATCTCCAACATGACTTGAAGAGGTTCGTGACTTATTTCCAATATGAATCATAGTGACTGGACTTGTCTTCCATCATGACTTGTAGCGGATGGTTGTGGCATTAAAGACCATGGTCCCGAGAAAGACTGGTTTTGAGAGATCACGGGCCAAGAAGTGTTCTAGTATACACCATGTAGTTTCCCGGTAGGATAGTATCCTCCTACCAACTGATCCATAAAGGGGTGTAATGGAATCATCACCAAGGAAGCCGCTTGCAAAGAGAAAGCGACATGACAAGGGTTACTCATGTGAGGATACATGTTTCCCTCGGATGAAGGAAATTTGTGCAAAGGGTTTCCCATACTATAAAAATGACTCCCCCAGGATGAAACACCAGAGGTTAGAGGAGGTTCTCCATGAGAAACTTGTTTGTAGGAACCAACATAGTGGAAGGAGGATAAATGGATGGGATACAAGAAGTAGAAGGACCATCCATTTGAGCACTTGCTCCTAGAAAAGTGAAGCTAGGATTGGGTCCAGAGGAAGGAGTATTTTGACCCCCTACCAAGGGATTTGGTTGAGGTATATGCCCCCCACCAAATGAAAAAGGAGAATAAGGAGGCATCATGCCCCCAGAACCAAAAATAGGATTCACATGAGACGTCGAAACAGAGGATGACAAGTGTGAATTCATGTATGGCATACCAAAAAAGAAAGGATTAGAGGCCCAAGGCATTGACTGAGTACAATGATTCATTGTAACACTCGAAAATACAAAAGGATTCCTTCCCATGGACTGAGCAGAGACCATGGGTTGGGTAGCACTAACTAAGGGAGTCACAGGGGCTCCACCAACCATAGCAATCAAAATGCACGACACAATACAAAATCCTAAGGCCAACTAATAACCAAAGAGAACACTCCTAAATAAATCTAAAATCTAATGCACACAAATAGGATATGATGGTTGAAAAGGACCTCCTAAAATAAAGTAGGTATGCCTCTCCCAATAGGGGCCTAAGACTCCTCAACAATAGAGTGTAGGTGTCAGAACTAGTTATAAGGACCCACGTAGGCTTCATAGTGCAGTCGTTCATATCCCTCCGGAGAGTAAATCCTCCATAAAGTCGATGTGATGTCTGATCCCTATCTGACTCAGGGTACCTACAAAATAACCCCTGCAAGCAACCTATGTGGCTACCTATGTCAAGCAACTAGAGTCACCACAATATAACCAATGTGCATGTGATAAGTCGCAAGTCCGATCCACCGTATGGGCAGGGTATAAAATCCTAAAATATCGAAAGCATTGCCTCTCAAGGAGGTAAG
The DNA here is from genome assembly GCA_032191745.1 of Picea mariana. NCBI lineage: Eukaryota > Viridiplantae > Streptophyta > Pinopsida > Pinales > Pinaceae > Picea > Picea mariana. Next base: position 621,733 of record JASDQU010101822.1, read on the forward strand.
GGCACTAGTGAGACCCCCAGATAAGAATAGAACCCTATAAATATATCTAACTCTAGGAAGGTATTAGATGGCTATCTTTGCAACCAACTTCACGCAACCTCGTGCTTAACTCCAGTGTGAGTGGAGCCTCCTAATGCCACTAATTACACAATGGGTTTCACCACTCCCTAGTCAAGCACATATGTTTAGTTTTATATCCTTGGAGAATTTTATGCACAAAATCATATTCCAAGGCCCTAGGTCCTATACTTTTTTGTGTACCCTGAAAAATAAAATCGTTTCTAATCAATTTTAATTATTCAGCGTTAATTTTAATGGCTTATGCTTACTCAAGAGGTGTGATTGTGAAACTGGTGGTATTAAGACTCAGCATATATAAAAAGGAAGAAAATATAAAAACATTGCTAAGTACTTGTCTTGATTTTCAAAGAGATGGTATGATTCTAAATGTTGTTTTCAAGATACAATCTCTACAATTTCAATCAAGTGCAATCTTTCCTAATATGCCAAAACTAATGTAAAGTAGCTAAAAGTGAAAAAAACCAATTTTTTTTTGTATTTTCAGTATAAGAGAATGAAAATGCAAGGACTGAATAAAGAAACTCTCAGAAAGACCCTATTGCAAGCACCAAGATACAAGCCAAGCAGGACACCAAGAAGTAACTACCCAGACCTAAAATGCAAGAACAACAAAAATAAGGACAAAGAGTTCGCCCAAAGAATTCACCAATAAAGCAGCTTCCTATCACCATGTAGACTCTTAACAGTCAGAATATGGACCCAAGAAGTCTCAGAAACCAGCAAAATTCACCCAACAATCACTAAGCTCAGCCAAAAATACTCAAAAAATAGTGTATGTGATTGTGCCGAGAACAGCTCGCATATGTATGCGCCCTAAAGGAAGAAAGCTCATGTATGTCAAGGGAAAACCCGTGTATGTCAAAGAATACACTACCAAGGCAAGGGTTAGTCCAAGAAACTCAGATACAAGGAAAACTTTTGGTTGTCAAGCAACAAGAAACAGAGAAACTCAAGCAAATAGAGAGCAAATCAAGTAGAAAAAACACCCAATACCCCAAAAAAGGAGATCTCCCCAGTGGAGTCGCCAATTCTGTTATGAGGAAAATATCTCTATGGCTAGGGGAAAACCACAACAGACAAAATGACACCCAGAAATCAACTCTAATCTAAAGTATGCTATATAAATGAAATGCTAACAAGAGAAGGCTAGAAACCTACCTCATTCAGATGTCTGAAGAAGACCATCGTTGAGCACACGACCCAAAGATTTATACCTACAACTTGTCCTCAACAAAAAATATATGCAAGCATGTGGTAATGATATATAATTGTATCATATAAATTAGCATAATCTATTAACATACATGAAAAATACGCCCATGGAAAGAAATACAAATATTTGCAAGATATCAATTGGACAAAAAAAGAGTAGTTCTATTAATGTAATCAACAAAAGTACATAGGTGACAAACTTTTGTAACGACACATATCAGAACTGAGAAACTAAGTCCCTCTGGTTGGGCCTCCATCACTTCAATCCTCTATAAAGGCAATCTCACAAGTAGGAGTCAATGAATTTATCCATCTCAAGATAGGAAGAGCTAGAGAGTTGAACAAAAGAAGTTCAAACTTTCAAGGACAAAGGGATGCAGACTCAATTTAGGTGAAATTTCTCCAGAGTGTATTTGCTCTCGATGATGAATTCATTTCAAGGCTTGGATATGGCTCAATTATAGCCTCCAAATGGAGTTGAAGGGCGGACCAACCACATTTTTTTAATTTTTGAGAACCAAACCTGATGTACGCAGCTTGTAGTGGAGCAACCCACATATACGCTAATTGTATAACTGATAGCTTGCGTACATGTACAAAAAAGTGTATTTTTAGCTCTGGAGTGATCAAAAAGGGGAAATGAACTATGCATAGGGAAATGGAAGGCCATCAAATCAAGATGCATGGAGTGAGGCAAAATTTTCTATAACAAAAATGTACAGTCACACGTAATAAACACATGTTTTGCTTTTAAACTCTATTTTTTTCCTTTGTGTCAAATGCACACCAAGCTTCACAAAAATGTATCCCTAAGTCATAAACCACCTCCAATTTGAGTGATTCAAGTTGTTAAGGGTGTATTAGATAATGTACACATGTGTACATTTTTTTTTTTTCAATTTTTAACATAAATGTGGTTGCTTTGTAAAAGAGGTAAGATCTACCTTGTAAATTGAAAGACCAAAATAGTAGAAAGTAACCTAATGTAAATGCATGCTCATGCTTCTATATATCTAGAAATTTATTAATAAGATATTTAGGGTGAATTTAATAAAATTATAAAACTACCTATATAATCCTAAGTGCAGTGTCAAATGAAATAGGATTTCTACCTTGAACCAAGATTGAACGCTTTTTATAAAATGGAGGGTAAAACCGTATTTTTGTAAAATGCACACCCATGACTCATATGACCTCCAAATTGAGTGATTCAAATTGTGGAGTTTCTATTTTATCATTTTATATATTTCAATACATTTATTTCTTCATTTTCAAACCAAAAACCCTCTTATGTGCATAGATAATAAAAACTTCCTTGTAAATGCAAAAGAATGCATAAAGGGAAAAATGCATAACAAATCATGAAAACAGGGCATGATGAAAAACGCATGCCCTACCAAGAAACATCCATACATGAAATTGGTAATTTACATGTTACAAGTTACAGGACTATGGATATTTTGTAAACCCTAAAGACTGTATACTAGAGTGATATCTCAAGTTTTTTCCCTTTCCCTAATTTCAACAATATTAGATTTTGACTCAGTGTGAAAGGTTGGAGGATGAATGCCAAACATTTAACAAAAATGTTTACAAATGTTGGAAGCATGTTCTCCAACTTTTTAATGAAATGGCAGCCATAAATTGTTTCACTTTCCTTTAATTACCCTTATATGGGGTCATAGATCCTCTTCCTCTGTATTATGTGTATTATGTTTTTTGGCCTATATAAATGCATTTACATGTGTGAAATTGGTAGAATATATTTGTATATTACACTTATATTGCTTCATTAGAATTTGTTGTAACAGTTAATTACAATGCGATATAACATTACTCCATAGGAAAATGCTAGGATGCTTCAAAGGTTATTTATGGCATTGGAAGCAAAGGGTGACAGGAAATGTCATTTCCCTTGTAATAAATGTAGGGGTTTCAATAGAAGAATACTTTTAATAACAACAGATGAAAGGTATTGTAGACAGTTTGTACACTTTGAAGGGGGGTATAAATATCATCCCTTGGTAAGTTAGTAATCATTATATGTTTTGTATTGATTGTATTTGTAGATATTTCTATGATTTCAATATTCCTTGCATACACTAATATCATTTGATTGAGTGTAATTATAAAGAAAGGGCATCCTAAGTAAGATCTTTGGAATGTGCCAAGTAGTAGTAAAAATCATGTTGTACACAATGAGGAAGATGGAGTGAATATTGGAGATCATGTTAGTCCTATGAAAGAAGATGACACTCATAATGGTACAGTTGAGAATGATGGTATAAATAGATTGATCCAAGACACCATGTGTCCAATGGATTAAAATTTTGATGATATTCATGATGTACATTTGACTGAGAAGTCGCAACAAACCCTTTATGAAGGCTCAAGTACAAATCTTTTCTATGCCATATTATTGTTGGTGAACTTGAAGGTATTGAATGGTTTTTCAAACACTTGTCACCCAAATCCTAAGGTATGTAATATAAATCATCACATATACACAAAAGGTATATTTTTGTTTTATTTCTCTATTCTTAGTGTTATCAATTAATGTGTAAATTAACAATGCAATATTTTGATATTAATATTCTTTACATTAACTAGTTATATTTTTCATTGTAGATTGTTAGGTGAATTTC
>JASDQU010101822.1:628785-651625 GCA_032191745.1 Picea mariana
TAAGCTGAAATTCTGAGGAAAGTGAAGAAAAGAAGGCCGAAATGCAAGGAAGGATAAATTCTTTTGATGGTGCTTTCTAAGGTATGTTATTTACAGGTCATCTCACCATTTTCGCTATAACTTTTTTTCTATAATGATTCAGATCTTGAAATTTCTATGCAAGTGATAAAACATATCCAAGTATCTTTGGAAATAAAATTCAGCTTGTGGGTCGTTGTATTTTGGGATTTACACTCCGTGGAAAATAGGGTTTGTGGCCAATCCTGAAACTAGTCAAAATCAGGTGTTTCAGGTAAAAATGTCATAACTTATTCATAACAGATCCAAATTTAGTGAGACAAAATTTTTTGGTTAGGGTACTATCTATAGTATGTTTTGTAATAGTTTCAGATCAATTCATCAAATATTTTGTGCGGGGAATGCTCTACAAGGTCGCTCTCTAGAATAAGCCATAATTCAGCAAGGTATGTCATTTTTGCTATAACTCCTTTTTTGAGAGGTTCCAAGTAGTGACACTTGGAGGAATTGCATAAAACACACTGAATAACATTTTATATCAGTTTCATATATTTATACATTATAGGTTCAAAGTTATGATTACTTCAAGTTAGGGTTGTTGACTAATCCAAAACTAGGCATGTGAGAGTAAAGAAAAGTTTGATGAAAATGCTAGTCTCTTGTTTTTAAAGATAAGGAAGGTTTGCAGGAATGTGATCATATACACCGGGTCTATTATAGAGCTACAAATCATATTTTGATGATGAAATTGTTGAGTGATTTTGGTTGTGGTACATGTTGAGTACATGGCTGAGACTAGTTGATGAGTTGGCACACATACATGAGGTGTATAGTTGATAATGTTGGTACATATTGATGAGTCATAGTTGATGAGTAGTTGACACATGATTTTTACATACTTTGTACATGGTTGGATGCACTTGTTTACGGTACAGGTTGGTGCATGGTTCATGCACTTGTTTATGGTACAAGTTGATTGCAGGTTGGTGCATGGTTGATGCACTTGTTTATGGTATAGGTTGATTATAGGTTGATGAATGATTAATGCATGGTTGATGAATGGTTCAGATTTATTGGTACAGGTTTACAATGGTATATCTCATAGTGATAGTGTGACAGTGGTTCCATCATTCTACTTCTACTTCAGGGTGGCAGGACAGGGCAAGGACAGGTGGTTGTAGCCACCTTTCGATAGTAGTCGGAGAACATAGGGGGTTGTAGCCTCCTTTTGGTTGTAGCCAGAGAATTGGGGAGTTGGAGCTTCCCTCAGGTTGTAGCCTGAGAAACTAGGGGTTGGAGCCTCCTTCCAGTTGCAGTTGGAAAACAAAGGAATTTGGTGCTTCCAATGAATGTAGTTCTTCAAGACATATAAGAAAAGGCATTCTGTGGTTTTCTCCCAATTTGGGTTTCCACGTAAAACACTGGTGTACTGTGTATGTGTATGATTGTTCATTTGTTCATTGCTTATTTACTCTGTAGTTATTGAATGCTTCATTGATATAACACTTGTATTATATGGTTAAAAGGGATTAAATTGCTCTATTACTGATTCACCCCCCCTCTCAGTAATCCAACAGTTGTGCAATAATATGCAAGAGATACCTAGTAAAATCCTAGAAATTCCCAACCTGTTTGTAAAACGTAAGAAAATGTTTGATTATACCTTAGATTTGAGTTGTGAACATTTTTGGTGTTGTGATTTATCATAGTATACCTATTCATGTTTTTAAGTTTGCAATTGCAAGTTTAAAAAGGGTTGTTGTGCAAAAAAGGAAAAGTTTTCCTTGTAATTTGGAAGGTTGCAATGGTATTAGGTGACCAAATTAAAATGCACACCCAAGCTTCTTTGTAGCTCCAAAAGTTGTTTTATAAGTTTTAAGATGGAGTTCCATAAATGTAAAATTTACCCTTGTCATGTAAAGTGCAATTTAAGAACAGGATAGGTTTCTTTCATGCACCTATATTTGGGATTACATGTAAATCTGAAGTGAAAACAACATTAGAGTAAAATGCATGCCCTAGTCTCAATGTTGACCCAAATTGAGCAGTTGAACTTGAATAAGGTGTAATTTGTGATTATACACTTGCATATTTCTTTATAGTGGAAGTTTCATACAAACACCTACCTCATGTGCATAAAGGCTAACAATTGCCTTGTAAAACCGAAGGGTGAATTTGTTAAAGTTGACTATAGGAAGGTGCATGCCCAAAGGTGGATAAGCCTCCATAATTTAATTTTTAATTTGTAACTTGATTATTACAATAGTTTTAACATGTTTGTACAATTAGGAGTTCATTTACACTCCAAAAAGGATGATTTCTATAGACAAATATTCATGACCCTTTCATGAAATATAGAATGAATATGTTGATATTATATGAAATATTACAAGCTACATGGTTGTACAAAAGTTGTAGAAAAGATACAGTGGTGAATTTTGTATGATGAGATGATGTACATATAGGACAGTGAGTAATTCATTCCTTAATATGAGACAATTATTCCTTGAGAATAAAATGCACGCTCAAAATGGAAATTATGTGTTTTCTTCTTGAAAATAGGGCATGTGCACCCTTGAGTAAAAAATGCAATACTTGTGTTAGGATTTGCATAATAACTTCTTGAAAGCATAATGTTAAGGAAAATTCATTTTATTAGATGAATTGTGCACATTATGCGCATTGTCCTTATGAAATTTCATGATAAGGGAGCATTGAGGAAAATGCATGCCTTATTAGGGAAAAAGGTAGGTTGTGCATATGTTGTTTTGTTCTGAGATGGTGCAAGGTGAAATATATATTTTGGTTTGGGGTTGTATGCATGAACTAATATGTATTTTTACATATGCAACTCTAAAATGATTTATAGTAATAGATGATATATTAATGATTACACAAGTGAAATAATGTGGCTATGGATTGTTGTTCTACATGAAGTTTGAACATACCCTGGAGTGAAGACTGCAATCCTTGTGTTAGGATTTTAATTATATATTCCTTAAATCACAATGTTAGGGAAAATTCATATCTTTAGGTTAATTATGCATAATATGCACACTGTCCTTATGGAATTTCATGAAAACAAGACATTGAGGAAAATGCACACCCTATTATAGAAAAATGCAGGTTGTGTATATGTTGTTGATCCCTAGAATTTGTAGGGTAAAATATACATTTTGGTTTGGGGTTACATGCATGAACTAATATGTAGTGTTACGTATAAAACTCTAAAATTATTTATAGTGATAGATAATAGATTAATAATTCCTCAAGTGAAATATTGTGGCTGTGGATTGTTGTTGTATATGAACATACCCAGTAGGGTATTTGTGCAAGATTGTTTGCATATTAGGGTTTAAGACTATGTATGTATATAAATATGCAATCTTTGGAAGTTATATATATATATATATATATTTCATGTTCTAAGTTCTAGTTATATAAATGTTATCCATATATTGGATTATGATTAGTCATGACATGAAAATTACCATTGTGGAGGAAATTGGGAAAATGTTGCATTTGTATCTTGTGTATGTATTGTATAAAATATATATAACTAGCACTTAGCACATGCAATATATATATATATATATATATATATATATATATATAGTTACAAACCATATTCAGACTTGATACATATAGGTTTCATATTCATTACAACAAAGATAAATATATGCAATTACCATTGTTATATCAAAATTTCAATTACATGAAACTACTTATGTTTTAATCAAACATATTGCAAAGAAGATGAGAATGGTGTTGTATATGTGTATAACTCAATCTCAAGTAACTTTTAAAGGATTACAGGTATTGATATGTGACTATACATATTCATACATGTCAATAACTATGCACATTCATACACGTCATTAACTGCATAAAATAAAATACATTGTTTATAAATTGTCAGAATAATGATATATATTACATCTTTAAATGTAATTACATGGAGTACATGGTATATAAACCAATTCTATTTTGTAACTACCCTAAGATGCTTGGGAGGTTTCTGCAAGCCATGATCTTGAGATGAAGAAAAATATGCAGAGCCTCTCTTTATTGTTTTAGAGGCTTCTTATTGTTTTGTAGTTGTAGTAGGCACATGTTGTAATTGCTTCTCTAGATCTTTAATTTTCTTTGCATGATTTTTCAATCTCTCTTGCAATATTGTTTTTTCTTCTGCTTGTTTTTTCAACATATATGTATTCTTCTTATATCTCTTGTTATTATCCTTTTCATTCTTTTCAAGTTGTTCTTTTTTTGTTTTTAATTTGTATTGAATGTTAGCCAATTGACCCCTGATTTTTTGTACTTCAATCTCAATCTATCGTTCCCTCAAATATTGTTTCTCCAATGCAGCAAAAAAAATTGTTGCCACCTCAATTACTATTGTTCTGTGTAATTTCTACTACAAATCAACAATTTGGGATTTCAACATTTGTATCTATGCATCACATCCTAAATGTTGTGCCTTTCAGTTCTACAAGAGTTCATTATTGAGCTCTTTAATCTTTTCATCTCTCTCAACTATCGTTAACTTCAATGATCCACCATTGGTGATGGGGCATAAAGATCAGCTAGAGAACTACTTAATACTTTAGCTTCATGATACATCTTATCTTTTCCTTCTCTAGACTTTTCCAAGTGTTTTGAAGGAGTTTTTTTTGTTGGATTTCCCTGGAGTATATATTTACCCTTACCCATACCCTAAATTTTACCTTTATCCTAACGTTTGCTACCTTTTTTTCTCTAACTTTTTCTTTCCTTTTAAAGTTTTGTACTCTTCTCTTTTGTTGCACTACCCTTAATTTTACCTTTTCCCTTATTCATACCCATACTTTTACCTACATCCTTACCATTTCCACCTTCTTTAGTAAGCATTTGTATTTCCTTTTTAAGTTCTCTAATCTTCCCATTTTCTTTGAGAAGTGTCATCTTTTTCAGATTCAACTTATTATTTTGGTTACGATTTTCTTTCTTCAAACTGTCCAATTTGTTCTTATATTATTCAATATTTGAATTATTCTTCTGACGTAGTTGTCTCAGTGTATTTTCAAGTTCAGCGTTAAATATGTGAATAAGTCCCTCTTTCTCCTTCAAAATATTTTTTAATACATCCACCTTTGGATTACTTGTAGTATTTAATGGAGGTATTTTAGAAACTTGTGGTCTTTTTTTTCAATTCTTTTTCGAGATTTTCAATAGTTCTTGTGTATGTAGCCAATGATGTTTCATATGTTTCCTTGGCATCATCAATCTCCCTCTGAGATTCCTCTATACTGAGGGATATGTCACTTTGTAATTCAACTATAATACAATCGTTGCCATGTTTTTTTCTTTTTTATTCTTGTACTTTCCTTGAAATTGCATTTTCGATATTTCTAATTTTCTTCAAGCATTTCATATTTACAAAGTGCTTCATTTTTCACTTTTCCTTCTAGGTGTATATAGAGGAAGAATCCTTCATTTCAAGAAGTTGCCTATAATGCATAATTATATCCAATGCCCCAAAAATGAATATGTTATCAAAAATGTATGTTGGATTGTTCACATTTGAACTTGGAGAGGTAGAATCAGTGCCCATAACAAGGACATTATACTCAAGTAATGCCATTTTAGAAGGAATTCTATCAATTGTAGTTTCTAAAGTAACACAAATATCATCATTGCATGTTTCCATATAATGGTCCATACCTCCTTTCTCCTCGACTTCATTCATAGCTTCATGTAGGTCTCTTAAATTTTTGATAGAATTAACTTCATCTTCAGAAAATCTATCAGAAGTGATTTTCGCACCATCAACTGCATTCTGTCCAGGTACTTCCTCAATGGGTTTCTTTGTTTTTGATCTCCTAATGTAAGTTTTAAGAGGGCTTATTGGGTCACTGGGTCGATATAAATAAATAATTTTCTACAGTGTTCCTGGGAAACTGAACTTAATCTTATTTTTTAACTTTCTTCAAGGGCATGATGTAATTTTTTATCCAATAGGTGAGGAACATATATGACCCTGTCTTCAACCCAATAAATGATTAGTCTCATGCAGTCACTAGAAATATCATCCTTGTGATGATTCATAATTGTCCTAAGGGCAAATTGAATCAAATACTTGTATAGTCCCTGGGGAACATATAGCATTCTTAAATCATTCCTGGGAATGAATACCTTTTTCCCACATATTTTAGTGTTCATATCCATCTTTTCTACCTTGGGGTTTTTTTTGGAGTGAAATGTTGCTCCCCCTATACATGGAATTTGTGCTACTCTTGCAAGCAAATCAGCGTCTAGATAAATGCTCTAGCCAAACATTTTCAGTTCCATATCTATGTCATCATAATTAACTATGGCCATATCTATCTCATTATTTTTTAAATGGAAGGGTCCAAGCATAAAGTCAAAAACCTCTGCTCTTCTCGGGATATTTAGCATACCTGTTGGAAAATTTATTCTGTCTCTCCATGCTTCAACGCACTCATCGAATTTGTTGACAGTGAACTTTTCATCCTAGGAACCATTTGTTTCAACTGTTGTGTCCATGGTTTTATGGGTTCAAAGTTGAAATGGTTTTTTGAGGAATGCCCGCTAACAGGAATGGGCACTAGGGAATGGAAGTAGTGGAATGCATGCTCATGTTGAGGAAACTATTGGAAGGCAACTGAATTTTTTTTAAATGATTTAGGGATATATTTGTGTATTTTTCTATAAAGAACTTTTGATATAAAAACAGTAAAATAATCTTTATAGATAAGATATAATTTATTACAAATAACACTTTTACAAAACTGGACGTGCATTTTTATAAGCACAATCAAGTAGATTTGTAGCATTATTTAATAATAGACTTTGGATTTTTTAGAATTAATGAAAAAATTCCATCCTCTGAATGAGGGGAAGTGCTCGGAGGTTTTCCCAGTCGAGCATTGTAACTTGGAAAATAAAAATAAAAATTTCTAGAATGTGTGAGGGTAATTTTGAAAGAAAAATTACAAATGTTGTTGACTATAATACAAACACACAAACTCAATATAAAATTAGATAGTAAGAAATATATCTTTCATGCATTTGAAACCAATCATAGGTGTGGGAGACTTAAAAGTACTTTCAGTTTCTAAAATTATAGGACTCGGGAAACAACTCAACATACAAGGTTTACTACATATGTGTGTTTCCAAACATTTTGTCAAACATGGGTTTTGGATTGTTATAATATATGCCATAGTAGCATCAATCATACATAATGGATCAACATCCATTTTCATTCATATTCTTATGCAAAACATTCAAATGGGATAAGGAAGAACCATTTAGGGTTTAGGACAGCATAGGGTTGTATAACATGTCAAGGGTGTACATTTTTATAGTGCAGGTGTGCATTTGTCATTAACAAGTTGTGCATATTCCTCCTTACTATGTAAACATGCAATCCCATGCCCTCAACTTGAAACGTGCAGTTTTCCCTTCCAGGGCATGCATTTTCCTCAATACCCTATTTTCATGTAATTTCATAAGATCAACATACAATTACCAACACAAGGCATGTATTTTTCTTCCTAGGGTGTGCATTTGTCATTTTCCCTATTTTCATACATTTTGTGCATTTTTTATTTTGAGGGTGTGCATTTTTCACCATGGGGAATGCATAATTTATTTGAAGGAATGGATGTTTCATAAGCCTATATATCCCTGGTATAAGCATACCAATTTCACCATTGGGCATGCATTTCAAAAAGGCAAATTTTAACAATTTGGCCTCTTTGTTTTACAAGGCAGTTTTTACCCTTTATGCACAAAAAAAGGTTTGTTGTCTGAAAATTCCCACTGTTTCCTCTAAAATGCAAGCCTAAGGAATAAAATATTTTATTCCTTATTGTAGAATGGGTATGTTACAATTTCTCACCCATCCAATCCTCATTGTTTCCATTACTGATTTTTCATGCTAACCATTTGGAAAATAATGGAAGGAATAATTGAGTTCCTTTTGTTGCATAAAACTATAATTCAAGCTTTTTATAATCTCCACATCAAAAAATTATTACGAGGAAAATCTCCATATGGCTAGGGGAAAACCACAACAGACGGAACGACACCCAGAAATAAACTCTAATCTCAAGTATGCTATATAAATTAAATGTTAACAAAAGAAGGATAGAAGACTACCTCGTTCAGACGTCCAAAGAATACCATCGTTGAGCACACAACCCAAATATTTATACCTACAACTTGTCCTAAACAACCAAGATACACAAGCATGTGGTAATGATATATAATTTTAGCATATAAATTACCATAATCCATTAACATACATGACAAATACACCCATGGAAATAAATACAAATATTTGCAAGATATCAATTAGATGATAAAAGAGTATTTCTATTAACGTAATCAACAGAAGTACATAGGTGACAAACTTATATAACGACACATATCAAAACCTAGAAACTAAGTCCCTCTAGTTGGGCCTCCACCACTTCAATCCTCCGCAAAGGCAAGCTCACAAGTAGGAGTCAATGAAGTTCTCCATCTCAAGATAGGAAGAGCTTGGGGGAAGTTCATATTTTCAAGGACAAAGGGATGTAGACTCAATTGAGCTGAAATTTCTCTAGAGTGTCTTTGCTCTTGATGATGAATTCATTTCAAGGCTTGGATATGGCTCAATTTATAGCCTCCAAATGGAGTTGAAGGGTCGAGTCAGAGTGTTTCCAGTATATGGAAGGTCAAGGATCATGGATCCTATGACATGACATGGAAACTTGACGCATTTTTTAATTTTTTATCACCAAACCCGATGTACATGGGTTGTAATTGAGAAACCCATGTATATGTGTGTTGTATAACTGATAGCTCGTGTACATGTACAAAAATGTGTATTTTTAGATCTAGAGTGATCAGAAAGGGGAAATGAAGTCTGCAGAGGGAAATGGAAGGCCATCAAATAAATATGCATGGAGTGAGGAAAAATTTGCTATAACAGATGCCCCCTAATGTGTGAGGTCATAGGAGTATCTGTGATGGCCGAAATACATTATAATTCCCAGAAGTGGAGTAATGAAGACTCAACTGGAAGTACCAGTTACTCATGATATTATTACAATTAATATTGACTTTGTACACATGGTTGCCAATCTAAATTACACTGCAGATCCATGTGGATATATCAAATAGTTGTTCATGGCCATGAATAGGCAATACAAAGTGGACATATGTCATAGTCACAAACAAAACACAGTGGATTCCAGTCTCAAAATCAATCGAATATATCTGTATACAATGGAGTACAATCTAATCTTCCATCATAACTGAAGTCATATAGGTATTGTTCTGATGAAATACAACAACATATATGGGGTGTTGCTACTGTAAACTAGAGCTCTTCTACACTATCCTCTGAAAGTGCAATTCTACATTATGTGAATAGAGGAGTTGAATGTGAACACAATGAGACTTCATTTGATTACCATTCATTAAGGTATACCATTAAAAAATGTGAGACAACCCACCAATAATGAAAGTAGGCATCAAGGAACTGATTACATTCAACAAGTGTGAATAAGGGTGTTGAGTTCGAACACTTGAATAATATATCGATCATGAGACATTGATCTATTCCCAACTGTCGATGGTGGGAGAACCTGCCATTGATGACTGCAAGCCTCTAGGTACTCATAGGACTCTAGATCTTGATTCCATATTAGATGAGTTTAATTCGATGGATGGAGACCCACTGAAAGGATAGCATTAAGGCATATCTCATCATCTAGAACGAGGTACAAATAAATATTTTGATAACTAGGAGGAGCTCAGATGAATGGGATGTTCATGAACCAACGACCATGTGCATCTCTCGCATGCACCAGATGCAAGTAGTACATGAAAGAGACCCTATGAATAGCATACAATAAGAAAAATTATTGACAAAGGCAAGGAAACCATCAATAGGGATAATGGAATCCAAGACACTACATAAATCCCAATGTGTGAATAGATTTCTTGTTGTCGAACATAAGGGAAACCCCCCAGTTAGCGACTAATGAGTGGATTTCATATGTTGGGCTCAAGGTTACCTACCAATGATGAACGTAGGCCCAAGGTGTAAGGTAGGACAACAGCGTCATGTGATTCTGAGATACAATAAGGGTATGTCTGACATACAAAGGTAAGAGTTTTGAGGAATGGTTGACACAGGATGATACTTCCTTTGAAAAAGAGCATGATAAAGATGGATAACTTAGGCAACATAGACTTAACACTGATCATTGAAAAAAGTTTGTGATGCATGAGGCATAAAAAAACTCTCCACAAGGATTGGAATAGTAACCAGTCGGAGGAGTAGACTCTAAGTAACATGCTCAGCTTCCTAAGTTCATGTTAAACCCAAACCTTGTATGAAATAGACTCAAGAATTTGTGCTTTTTTCAAAGGCGACACGACTGTTGCCGATAAGAGATAACATTATTTTCCCTCCCGTCTTTTTTGGGGGGGTTTTCATAGTCAAATAAATGTTATTATATAGGAGAGGAAATGAGTGTCGCGAGTAAGAAACTACTTCCAAGTAGTGGAACATACCTATGCTCAATGAAAGGGAACGCATACAGGACATGGACACTCAGGGAGATGTTTCCTCTACGGGTAAAGTGTTTCAATATGCAATGGATATATGAAAGGCACGGCTTGGCTAGTGATGAGAATTGTTGCGGAAAGAGGCTTATAATGAGAAAGCGGGAGCCAACAATAAGCTCAATAATGCAAGAATGATAATGGGATGAAATTATAGATTAACTCAACAAGTTGCCTTTTTCATAGATGTTAGTCCACTAGGCCCTAAAAAGTATAAAATAATACCCAAGAGGACTCTTCTAGCCAATGGTGACCAAAGTATTCATTTTTCGTAAGTAGTCTACTTGGTCTAGAAAATGGTTAAACTTATACCAAAATAGACGTCCTTTCAAATCCATTTAACGAGTGTGAAAGAGATAAGTTCACTCAGCAATATTTTTTCTTTTAAGGATTGTTGAAAAGAGATTAACTAAGACTCTAGGATGTTTTTCTAAGCAGCATATCATGGGGGAGGTCAGGACTCCCATGCAGGTCTTCTGTTGAAATCCATCAACTCACTGGTAGCTGACACAAGCTTGGGAGAACTCTAAGCTTGTCAATCCGAGGAGGATAAAATACTTATAGAAGATCATTCATCTACAATGCATGAACGAACTCCCATTATCTGGAAGGGTGCAAAAGAAGTAAGGCGGGGCTCTATAAGATCATTCCAATCAAAGGAAACCATCCTATGACTTGGAGGGAGCATAATCAGAGAGAGTGGAATGATCCCTTGTTCATAAGGTATAGAACTACAAATTCTAAGGGCATGGTTGAAAGATGCATCATCCTCCAAAAGAAGAGTGGGATGGACCGAAGATTGCATCACCAATGTCACTTACTTAGACTTGTCACTCTCAAAGAGAAGAGTGGGATCAACTGAAGATTACATCGGCATGACCACTTATTCAATCGATTGTTGAATAGGATGTGAGAAAACATGGTCAAGAAACGCATCACTCTCCAAAAAATGAGTGGTGTTGGTTGAATATTGCATTGGCACAACCGTTGGTTGAAAAGGATGTGAGAAAACATGGTCAAGAGATGCATCACTCCTCAAAAAAGGAGTGGTGTTGGCCGAACATTGCATCGGCATGAACGTTGTATCAACCAAAGAGGGATTATATTTTTTGGAAACCAAATATGACTCAGAACCCGAAGGGCCACTAGACAAGGATCATGCTTCTTGTACCACCACAAGAGAAGGGAAAAAATGCGTTAGGTGATCTCCTTTGCAAATTATAAAAAGGAACTTGGGCTTACATCCTATATGTCTAGGTTTCTCAATCGTATCAATGCCCCCAGCATGACTTGCAGTGGCCAGTGACATGATCCTAGCATGACTTGCAGAGGCTAGTAGCATATCTCCAACATGACTTGCAGAGGTTGGTGATGTTTGTCCAGTGTAACTAGTAGTGACTAGAGTTGTGCCCCCGGCATGACTTGCAATGGCTGGTTGCTTTCACCCAGCATGATTTGTAGAGTTTGGTGACAGGTCTCCAACATGAATATCATAGGTTGGTGACTTAATGCCAGTATGACTCGCAGTGACTGGACATGTGCTTTCAACATGACTTGCAACGGCTAATTTCTTGCCCCCATCATAACTTGCAGAGGCTGGTGACATGTCTCCAACATAACTAGCATAGCTTGGTGATATATCTCCAACATGACTTGAAGAGGTTCATGACTTATTTCCAATATGAATCGTAGTGAATGGACTTTTTCTTCCATCATGAATTGCAGTGGATGGTTGTGGCATCATAGACCATGGTCCCGAGAAAGACTGGTTTTCAGAGATCATGGGCCAAGAAGTGTTCTAGTATACACCATGTACTTGCCTAGTAAGATAGTATCCTCCTACCAACTAATCCATAAAGGGGTGTAATGGAATCATCACCAAGGAAGCCACTTGCAAAGAGAAAGTGACATGACAAGGGTTACTCATGTGAGGATATATGTTGCCCTTGGATGAAGGAAATTCATGCAAGGGGTTTCCCATACTATAAAAATGACTCCCCTAGGATGAAACACCAGAGTTTAGAGGAGTTTCTCCATGAAAAACGTGTTTTTAGGAACCAACATAGTGGAAGGAGGATAAATGGATGGGATACAAGAAGTAGAAGGACCATCCATTTGAGCACTTGCTCCTAGAAAAGTGAAGCTAGGATTGGGTCCAGAGGAAGGAGTATTTTGACCCCCTACCAAGGGAGTTGGTTGAGGGATATGCCCCCCACCAAATGAAAAAGGAGAATAAGGAGGCGTCATGCCCCCAAACCCAAAAATAGGATTCACATGAGACATCGAAATAGAGGATGACAAGTGTGAAGTCATGTATGGCATACCAAAAAAGAAAGGATTAGAGGCCCAAGGCATTGACCGAGTACAATGATTCATTATAACACTCAGAAATACAAAAGGATTCCTCCCCATGGGCTGAGCAGAGACCATGGGTTGGGTAGCACTAACTAAGGGAGTCACAGGGGCTCCACCAACCATAGCAGTCAAAATGCACAACACAATACAAAATCCTAAGGCCAACTAATAACCAAAGAGCACACTCCTAAATAAATCTAAAATCTAATGCACACAAATAGGATATGATGGCTGAAAAGGACCTCCTAAACTAAAGTAGGTATCTCTCTCCCAATAGGGGCCTAAGACTCTGCAACAATAGAGTGTAAGTGTCAGAACCAGTTATAAGGACCCACGTAGGCTTCATAGTGCAGTCGGTCATATCCCTCCGTAGAGTAAATCCTCCATAAAGTTGGTGTGATGTCTGATCCCTATCTGACTCAGGGTACCTACAGAATAACCCCTACAAGCAACCTATGTGGCTACCTATGTCAAGCAACTAGAGTCATCACAATATAACCAATGTGCATGTGAGAAGTCGCAAGTCCGGTCCACCGTATGGGCAGGGTAGAAAATCCTAAAATATCGAAAGCATTGCCTCTCAAGTAGGTAAGGGCACTAGTGAGACCCCCAGATACGAATAGAACCCTATAAATATATCTGACGCTAGGAAGGTATTAGATGGCTATCTTTGCAACCAACTTCACGCGACCTCATGCTTAACTCTGGTGTGAGTGGAGCCTCCTGATGCCACTAATTACACAATGGGTTTCACCACTCCCTGGTCAGACAAATATGTTTAGTTTTATATCCTTGGAGAATTTTATGCACAAAATCATATTCCAAGGCCCTAGGTCCTATACTTTTTTGTGTACCCTGAAAAATAAAATCTTTTCTAATCAATTTTAATTATTCAGCATTAATTTTAATGGCTTCTACTTACTCAAGAGGTGTGATTGTGAAACTGATGGTATTAAGACTCAGCATATATAAAAAGGAAGCAAATATAAAAACATTGCTAAGTACTTGTCTTGATTTTCAAAGAGATGGTATGATTCTAAATGTTGTTTTCAAGATGCAGTCTCTACAATTTCAATCAAGTGCAATCTTTCCTAATATGTCAAAACTAATGTAAAGTAGCTAAAAGTGAAAAAAAAAACATTTTTTTTTGTGTGTTTTTAGTATAAGAGAATGAAAATGCAAGGACTGAATAAAGAAACTCTCAGAAAGACCCTGTTGCAAGCACCAAGAGACAAGCCAAGAAGGACACCAAGAAGTAACTACCCAGACCTAAAATGCAAGGACAACAAAAATAAGGACAAAGAGTTCGCCCAAATAATTCACCAATAAATCAGCTTCCTATCACCATGTAGACACTTAACAGTCAGAATAGGGACCCAAGAAGTCTCAGAAACCAGCAAAACTCACCCAACAATCACTAAACTCAGCCAAAAATACTCAAAAAATAGTGTATGTGATTGTGCCGAGAACAGCTCGCATATGTATGCGCCCTAAAGGAATAAAGCTCTCGTATGTCAAGGGAAAACTCGTGTATGTCAAAGAAGACACTACCAAGGCAAGGGTTAGTCCAAGAAACTCAGATACAAGGAAAAATTTTGGTTGTCAAGCAACAGGAAACAGAGAAACTCAAGCAAACAGAGAGCAAATCAAGCAGAAAAAACACCCAATACCTCAAAAAAGGAGATCTCCCCAGTGGAGTCGCCAATTCTGTTACG
Source organism: Picea mariana (assembly GCA_032191745.1). Lineage (NCBI taxonomy): Eukaryota > Viridiplantae > Streptophyta > Pinopsida > Pinales > Pinaceae > Picea > Picea mariana. The sequence continues at coordinate 643,500 of JASDQU010101822.1, forward strand.
AGGAAAATATCTCTATGGCTAGGGGAAAACCACAATAGACAAAATGACACCCAAAAATCAACTCTAATATAAAGTATGCTATATAAATGAAATGCTAACAAGAGAAGGATAGAAACCTACCTCATTCAGATGTCTGAAGAAGACCATCGTTGAGCACACGACCCAAAGATTTATACCTACAACTTGTCCTCAACAAAAAAGATATGCAAGCATGTGGTAATGATATATAATTGTATCATATAAATTAGCATAATCCATTAACATACATGAAAAATACGCCCATGGAAAGAAATACAAATATTTGCAAGATATCAATTGGACAAGAAAAGAGTAGTTCTATTAATTTAATCAACAAAAGTACATAGGTGACAAAATTTTGTAACGACACATATCAGAACTGAGAAACTAAGTCCCTCCAGTGGGGCCTCCACCACTTCAATCCTCCATAAAGGCAAGCTCACAAGTATGAGTCAATTAATTTATCCATCTCAAGATAGGAAGAGCTAGGGAGTTGAACACAAGAAGTTCAAACTTTCAAGGACAAAGGGATGCAGACTCAATTTAGGTGAAATTTCTCCAGAGTGTCTTTGCTCTCGATGATGAATTCATTTCAAGGCTTGGATATGGATCAATTATAGCCTCCAAATGGAGTTGAAGGGCAGACCGACAACATTTTTTTAATTTTTGAGAACCAAACCCGATGTGCGCGGCTTGTAGTGGAGCAACCCGCATATACGCTAATTGTATAACTGATAGCTTGCATACATGTACAAAAATGTGTATTTTTAGGTCTGGAGTGATCAAAAGGGGAAATGAACTATGCATAGGGAAATGGAAGGCCATCAAATCAAGATGCATGGAGTGAGGCAAAATTTACTATAACAAAAATGTACAGTCACACGTAATAAACACATGTTTTCCTTTTAAACTCTAATTTTTTCCCTTGTGTCAAATGCACGCCAAGCTTCACAAAAATGCACACCTAGGTCATAAAACACCTCCAATTTGAGTGATTCAAGTTGTTAAGGGTGTATTAGATAATTTACACATGTGTACATATTTTTTTTTTCATTTTTTAACATAAATGTGGTTGCTTTGTAAAAGAGGTAAGATCTACCTTGTAAATTGAAAGACCAAAATAGTAGAAAGTAACCTAATGTAAATGCACACTCATGCTTCTATATATCTAGAAATTAATAAGAGATTTGGGGTGAATTTAATAAAATTATAAAACTACCTATATAATCCTAAGTGCAGTTTCAAATGAAATAGGACTTCTACCTTGAACCAAGATTGAACACTTTTTATAAAATGGAGGGTAAAACCGTATTTTTGTAAAATGCACACCCATGACTCATATGACCTCCAAATTGAGTGATTCAAATTGTGGAGTTTCTGTTTTATCATTTTACATATTTTAATACATTTATTTCTTCATTTTCAAACCAAAAACCCTCTTATGTGCATAGATAATAAAAACTTCCTTGTAAATGCAAAAGAATGCATAAAGGGAAAAATGCATAACAAATCATGAAAACGGGGCATGATGAAAAACGCATGCCCTTCCAAGAAACATCCATGCATGAAATTGGTAATTTACATGTTACAAGTTATAGGACTATGGATATTTTGTAAACCCTAAAGACTGTATACTAGAGTGATATCTCAAGTTGTTTCCCTTTCCCTAATTTCAACAATATTGGATTTTGACTTAGTGTGAAAGGTTGGAGGATGCATGCCAAACATTTAACAAAAATGTTTACAAATGTTGGAAGGATGTTCTCCAACTTTTTAATGAAATGGCAACCATAAATTGTTTCACTTTCCTTTAAAATACCCTCATATGGGGTCATAGATCCTCTTCCTCTGTATTATGTGTATTATGTTTTTTGGCGTATATAAATGCATTTACATGTGTGAAATTGGTAGAATATATTTGTATATTACACTTATATTGCTTCATTAGAATTTGTTGTAACAGTTAATTACAATGCGATATAACATTACTCCATAGGAAAATACTAGGACGCGTCAAAGGTTATTTGTGGCATTGGAAGCAAAGGGTGACAGGAAATGTCATTTCCCTTGTAATAAATGCAGGGGTTTCAATAGAAGAAGACTTTTAATAACAACAGATGAAAGGTATTGTAGACAGTTTGTACACTTTGAAGGGGGGTATAAATATCATCCCTTGGTAAGTTAGTAGTCATTATATGTTTTGTATTGATTGTATTTGTAGATATTTCTATGATTTCAATATTTGTTACATACACTAATATCATTTGATTGAGTGTAATTATAAAGAAAGGGAGTCCTAAGTAAGATCTTTGGAATGTGCCAAGTAGTAGTAGTAAAAATCATGTTGTACACAATGAGGAAGATGGAGTGACTATTGGAGATCATGTTAGTCCTATGAAAGAAGATGACACTCATAATGGTACAGTTGAGAATGATGGTATAAATAGATTGATCCAAGACACCTTGTGTCCAATGGATTAAAATTTTGATGATATTCATGATGTACATTTGACTGAGAAGTCGCAACAAACCCTTTATGAAGGCTCAAGTACAAATATTTTCTATGCTATATTATTGTTGGTGAACTTGAAGGTATTGAATGGTTTTTCAAACACTTGTCACCCAAATCCTAAGGTATGTAATATAAATCATCACATATACACAAAAGGTATATTTTTGTTTTGTTTCTCTATTCTTAGTGTTATCAATTAATGTGTAAATTAACAATGCAATATTTAATATTAATATTCTTTACATTAACTAGTTATATTTTTCATTGTAGATTGTTAGGTGAATTTCTCCTACCATCATCAACTACTTTACCTTGCACATACCAAGAATTATCTTCCAATATGAAAGATATTGGAATGGATTACAAAGCTATTGATGCAAGTGCTAATGATCATGTTATATATTATGGAAAACATGCATCGAAAACGAAATTTTTGCATTATCAAATCAGTATATATTGAACTGATCAAGTAACGCAACACATGCCTCACAAGGTTCTTCGTCATATCCCCATGATTCCATGTTTGCAGTGACTATCTATGTGCCAAATCATAGCACAATTTATGGATTACCATGCATGGAACATAAGTGAAGATGGTTTTCTTCGAATTCCTGCAGATGGTTTTGCATTTAGGAACATCGAAGAAAGATGATCAATTTTTAAATAAGAACCTCATAATGTTACGCTTTCATTGGAAGCTGATAGTGTGTTATGAACACACTATATATAGAAATAGATATAATTGATAATAATTAAACACATCATAAATCAAAAGTCATGTCTTATCTAAAGGACATGTCTATTCATGAAAGGGAACCCCCTGTGAGGCTATATAAACGGGCCCTCATTCTCATTGTAATCATCTTATATTCATATACATTATTATTCAATATATTATCATTTATGGATTATAACCTGTTGTCCTACCTACATTGGGTATTTACCTGGTGAACCAGCTTGGTTCACCACAGTGGTATCATAGCTTCGTCTCGATCCAAAATTTTGGCCACAAAATAGAGTTTATCTAAAATAAGGTATTTGACCTCATATTGGCCATAGGCCATTTATAAATCAAATATTCTACACATTTCAGCAAAAGTAAAAAAGTCATTCTACACAAAATCAAAAAAAAAAACAAAAGAAAAAAACAAAAGAAAAGAAAAAAAGAAAAGGTTTTCTTAAGGTGGACGTGAAGAAGTATAAGTGCACACCAAGAATTTTGAAGGAAATATTCCAAATTTTCCATTAGTTAAGTTAATTGTCATTTAAAAAGTGAGAAAAAAGTAATTTAAAAGAAAAAGCTTCAAAGAATAGGAAAAGTGAATTTTTTATTTTACCTTTGGAGATTTACCATCCCATGGTTTTGGAAAACCATTGGCCCATGGTATTCCATACCATATATAATATGTATGTGTGTGTATTTACCTCTAAATACGTATTTCACAAAACTTAGGGTCGCATTTGTTGATTCCTAACCACCACTAACAAATAGTCAAGAGTATAAAAGGGAATTTTATTATAAGTCAAAACATAAGGTACTCTTTATAAAGTATAAGGAGATTATATATATATATATATATATATATTCTAAGAGGAGAGCCCCTTTTACATTTATCATTTATTGAAAAATAAGAAGTGAACTATGTCAATTACAAAGAATACATTTTTGGCAAAATGTCCCTATTGTGCAAAAGAGGAAGAGTACAAAAGGGGCCTTATGAATGGAGCTAGCTCTTGTCCATATTGTAAAAATCTTTTTATTTTAGTAGAAAATCAAGGTGACACTCATTGGGAAGTGAAAATAAAAGAACTAGAAAACCAATTAATTCATTATCAACAACACAACAGAAATTTACAATTTCAAGTTAGGTTGGAGAAAATGCTAAAAAAACAAGAAGAGAGACAAAAACAAAATCTTGACAGAAAATTATAGGAAAAAGACAAAGACATTTCTTACTTAAAAGATCATAACCAAAATTTATTGGTACAACTCAACGAGTCAAAAGATAAGAAGCATAGGGATTAGAAGTTAAAACAAGCTAATCACGATCTCGTTAAGAAATTATCAGAGAAGGATGAAGAGAATGGTCATTTAAAGAACCATAATCAAAGCTTGGTTGAAAAAATAAATAAGTTGAAGAACGATAAGAAATTAGGCGAAAAAAATGAAGAAACCTCGCGTTTAAAAAACCTTAATCAAAGATTATTGGAACAGATCATAATATTGAAAGAGGAACAATCGGAGAAGGAAGACAAGAACAAAGTTGACAAAGTAGATAAGGAAGAAAACTCATGCCTAAAAATCCATAATCAAAGTTTACACACCCAGATTAAGAAGATAAAGAGTGATAAGAAGACGGTACAAGACAAGTTAGAACAACTTATCAATAAGGAATCATTGGTAGATAAAGAGACAATGAATGAACCTATGGAACTACAGAAGTCTTCAAATGGAAAAAAAACCCGATGGTGGATAAAGAAATTAATATAGACCCAATCAACCTTACAACTCAAAGGGATTCAGTTGATGTAAAGAGGTCCTCACATGTCAAAGTAGAAACAAGCTAGGGCTATGAAGAAGACTCAATTCCAAGTGTTAATCAAGAAGAAGCTACAAGTACACGAAGTAAATATCAGGTTGTAAGGATGTCGTATAGACATCCTAATCACAAAAATAGATACTTCAACCAATCAATGTATCCACATAAACAAATGACAAATATGTCAAAAATTATTACCTCCATTACAAATGATGCTCAAGGTAGAAGTTATCATGGGAGTCAAAATACATCAAATTGTCTACAAGAACCCCATAAAAGCCCCATTGTGCAGAAGATCGATTTAAGGTGGGCAAACTCCCTTACAATTCGACAGTTCTACGCAGCGCTTAGAATATCCTATTGTTTCAAATCCTCAACGATCATTATTTCAGGAATAAAGAATAAGGAGATGATATTACAATCCAGAGCAAGAGATAAGTCTTTCATAAGTATGCTTTGAGAACAAAGCATTTTTAAGGGGAAGGAAATGTTATGAACACACTATATATAGAAATAGATATAATTAATCATAATTAAACACATCATAAATCAAAACTCATGTCTTATCTAAAGGACATGTCTATTCATGAAAGGGCACCCCCAGTGAGGCTATATAAATGGGCCCTCATTCTCATTGTAATCATGTTATATTCATATACATTATTATTCAATATATTATCCTTTATGGATTATAACCTGTTGTCCTACCTACATTGGGTATTTACCTGGTGAACCGGCTTGGTTCACCACATGGTGTCAATCCATTTGGTGAGCTTAGGTCTATTTACTCAATGTGGCCTATTTTTTCTATAAACAATAACCTTCCTTCTTGGATCTCAATAAAGAGGGAGCACACAATGTTGGCAATGATTGTTCTAGGTATTTGTTTACAATAATTTTTTGAACGCAACAAATCATTTGTCTTGTTCATTACATAGTTTCTTATATACACATATATACAAGGTAGTAATGATGTGTACTTTAAATCAATTAGGTAAGTACCAAGTTAAATATATGAATTTATATATTGATCCTCTTATCGACAAGCTATTGAAGTTATGGGTTGACATCACTATGTATGACATCTCTAGACCAATAAGGAAAAATCAATTTGAATTCCATGGAATACTTACATGAACAATTCATGATGCGCCAGGGATAACACGTTTTTGTGGTATGCAATGTACTAATGCACTTTAATAGTATATATATTTTTGAAAATATCATGCATTTTTTAAAAATAATTCCTTGGTACATAATTGATAGTGACATTAATCCATATGTTGTAGGCCTACAAACAAAGAGTAAATTTGCATGTCCAATATGGGGTCCTAAGATGAAATCTCATCATTCAAGAAGTTTAGGAAAGGAGGTGTTTGATGAGTATAGGCACTTCCTCCCTAAGAACCATAGGTATCGAACTACAGAAAAACATTTTTTCAATTTCAAAGAAGAGACTGGAATAAAACCACAAAGAATGACACCTCACCTATCAAAGTTGGAATATAATAGAAATCGTCAAGGTAAGAAATTAGTGTATGTATCATATATATTAATGTTCTACAATTTTTATTTGTATTGAATTTTGTTTACTAGATCTAACAATTATTATTGTAATCTCATTTATTTTTCATAAATATCATCACGGAATTAATGGGCTTCCAAGAAGAATGAAAACATAACCTATATAATTCAGAAGGTTGCCCTACTATGAGCACCTACAAATAGCGCATTTGTTTGATACAATGCATATCAGGAAGAATGTAACAGAAACATTATGTATAATCTTCGATGGAAGGAGTGACAAAGAAAAAATTGGAAAAAAGTGTAGTGACATTCAAGAAGTTGATCATGCAATGAAAAATGTGATTAATTCAAATATAGATGGTTATTTACAGAGAAACAAAGTAATGTTGTAAAAGAGGTCAATAGGAAAATTAAATTTCCCACGGGATTTGCCTCAATCATAAATAATATCTTAATGAATAAAGGTGAATTGGGTGGGATAAAAACTCGTGACTGACATACCTTCATTAAGGTAATTATTTTGTTATATTTCTGTAATGGTATATATTTTTTTGGTATTTTTTGTTTACTTTTTCGTTATAGTATGTTCTACCTCTAATGTTTATAATGATTCCTTTTTTTTACAATATGTTATACCAATATCTCTTCCAGGCAACTTTGAAAACAACATAAAATAAGTCATATATGATCTTGGAAAATACATGAGGTAAGTAACAATTTCCATGAAAAATATGCATTGCAAAAATTGTTCACATTTGTTTTACTTGCAATGTATATAATTAAACCTGTAGTCATTTGCTTGCATCATGTGTAGGTGGTTGTCATCTAAAGAAATCTATAAAGAAGATATAAGGTATTGGAGGAGACAACTTCCTCTCCTAATGTGTGAAATGCAAAAGTACATACCTCTGACATTTTTCAATGCACAAGAACACTACTTCATACACCAAGTTGAAGAGATTGAAATTTTTGGACCTGTACACACAAGGTCAATATGGATGGTGGAGAGGGATTTGAAATCATTGAAAGCCTTTGTTAAAAAAAGAGCACATCATGAGGGTTCTATGGTGGAGGGATATATGGTATATCAATCCTTGGTGTATATTAGTCAGTATCTTCCTAAATCGGCAGCAAACATGAATGTGTCTCTCATTTGGGATGTCAACTCCATCAACAAATTTGAATGGGAAGTCCTCTTTGGGAAACTTAGAATGAGGGAAGTGAAAGCCAATTAAATCGTAAAGATCTACAATACTTTTGTTTATTCATTTTTATCTATATCATACCTATTTAATTTTTATTCTTCCACCAATTATTAATCTTTTCCATGTTACCTAATTATTGATGCATTGTTATTTTTTCATATAGTTGGTCGAGAGTGGGATGCACTACATTTATACATTGCAAACAATCTTGATTGGATGAAGGTATGGATAGAATGATGTATACAATGTTATGGTAGGTTATCATGGGAAGGGGTCACTACATTGGTAAAAGAGGCTCATCATAATCAAGATACCAATATTACA
>JASDQU010101822.1:657795-674180 GCA_032191745.1 Picea mariana
GCTGTCACCAAGTTGAAGGGACACGCAGCCTTATGGTGGGACGAGTTGCAGGCGGACAGGCGTTCCAAAGGAAAACAGAATATTAAGAGATGGGATCGGATGATCGCTAAGATGAAAGTGAAATTCATCCCCAGATATTATCAGATCACTCTGTTCAGGCACATGCAAAACCTGAGGCAGAAACTGATGACGGTGAAGGAGTACACCGAGGAGTTCTATAGACTCAACATCAGAGCTGGTCATCGGGAGAGTGATGACGAGAAGGTGGCAAGATACCTGAATGGCTTAAGGTATGATATTCAGGATGAATTGAGCATGGTTACCATTCGAACAGTTGAGGATGCATACCAGATGGCTCTAAAAGCCAAAGAGAAGCTGAGCCGCAAGCAGGGACAGCGAGGGCGAGGCAGGAGTCAGCCCAGAGGCAAGGCAATTGCCTAAGAACGAACCCAAAAGCCCAAGGAGGATTGGAAGAGGCCTCAAGGAAAAGCTGAAAGAGGTGGAACCTCACAGCAGAGGCAGCAATATGCTGAGCCGAGGAGACAACAAACTGATCAGCAAGGAGATTATGCTGACACCAACACATTTCCTCGTACCCGAGGTAGAGGAAGAGGTCGAGGAGGAATTATCACATGTTTTACATGTGGTAAAGATGGTCATAAAGCCGTGGATTGTCCAGACAAGAAAATGGACAGAGGAAAAGATCACGTCGCAGAGGTGCAGAGGCATGATGTGGAGGATGAAGACACTGGAAGTGGGAAGTCACTGACAGTGCACAATGTTCTCTTGAAACCTGAGAAAGAGGTGGAGGACACAGCGCAAAGATGCATACTGTTCCGGACCACGTGCAAGACCAAGGGCTGGAAATGCAAGGTCATAGTGGAAAGCGGAAGCACCGATAATCTTGTTTCGACCGAGATGGTGGAGAAATTGGCGCTGGAAATGACTAAGCACCCGAGTCCATACAAAGTGTCATGGCTGCAAAAAGGACACCAGGTAAGTGTTACAAAACAATGCTTGGTCGAATTTAAAATGGGTGAATATAAAGATAAAATTCTGTGTGATGTCATTCCCATGGATGTCTGTCATGTTTTATTGGGTAGACCATGGCAGTATGACAGAAATGTTGTTCATGATGGGAGGATGAACACATACACTTTGGATAAGGATGGGAAATTACATAAGCTGCTTCCGATAAAAGATAAGGAAGTAAAGCCGGAAGTAAGCAGCACAATACTTCTCATGAGTGGGAAAGAGCTTCTCACGGAGATGGAGAAGAATGAAGATCCACAGTTCTTTGTGGTCAGGAAACCAAGAATTGTCCTGACAAGCACAAGAGTGGACGACTTACTAGAGGAGATTCAGGAACTATTGGGAGAGTTCGTTGATATCATCGTGAACGAACTACCTCGTTCGTTACCACCGATGCGGAGTGTGAGTCACCACATAGATCTCATACCCGGAGCAAGTTTACCGAATAAGGTAGCGTACAGATTGACACCTCGGGAGAATGAGGAAGTCAAAAGGCAGGTACAGGATCTGCAGGATAAAGGACTGGTCAAGGAGAGTCTGAGTCTGTGTGCGGTTCCGACAGTACTAAGTCCGAAGAAGGATGGAGGCTGGAGAATGTGTACAGACTCCAGGGCTATAAATAAAATTACCATCAGGTACAGATTTCCACTGCCGAGAATGGATGACTTGATGGATTTCCTAAGGGGGGCAAATTATTTTTCGAAGATTGATCTCAAGAGCGGATATCACCAGATCCGGATGAGAGAGGGTGATGAGTGGAAGACAGCATTCAAAACAAATGAGGGTTTGTACGAATGGCTGGTCATGCCATTTGGGTTGAAAAACGTGCCAAGCACATTTATGTGGCTGATGAATGAAGTCCTGAGGGAATTCATGGTCAAATTTGTGGTCATGTACCTGGACGACATATTAATTTTCAGCAAGACCAAGGCTGAACATTTGAAGCATTTGGCCATCGTAATGAGAAGATTGCAGCAGGAGAAGTTGTTAATCAATTTGAAGAAGTGTTCATTCATGCAGAGAGAACTCATTTATTTTGGATTTGTTATCTCAGCGAATGAGTTAAATATGGATCCTGAGAAGGTGGAAGTAATCAGGAATTGGCCATCACTGAGAAATGTTTTTGAGGTGAGGAGTTTTCATGGACTGGCTAGTTTCTACAGGAAATTCATTCAGAATTTTAGTGGAATCAGCGCAGCGATGATGGACACGGTAAAGAAGTGGCATAAATTTTTCCATTGGACAGTCAAGGCTGAAAGGAGCTTCAATCTGTTGAAGCGAAAGATAACAGAACAACCGGTGTTAGTGTTGACTGATTTTCAGAAAACATTTCAGGTGAAATGTGATGCTAGCGGGTATGTTGTTGGAGGGGTCTTGAGTCAGGATGACAGACCTGTAGCATATTTCAGCGAGAAGATGGATGATGCCAAGCTGAAATACTCCATGTACGATAAAGAATTCTATACCATCACACAGGCATTGAAGAAGTGGAGGCATTATTTGATACCCAAGGAGTTCGTATTGTATAGTAACAATCACGCATTGCAGTTCATAAGTCAGCAGGAGAAGCTGAATCAAAAGCATGCGAAGTGGGTGGAATACATGCAGAATTTCACATTTGTCATCAAGCACATTTCGGGGACTGCTAACAAAGTAGCTGACGCTTTGAGTAGAAAATGTTTATTGCTACAGGAATTCAGGGTCAAGACCTTGGGTTTTGAAAACCTGAAAGATATGTATGCAGGTGATGGAGACTTTGTAGAAGCCTATGAAGTGGCTGAGAATCCAGTTCTCATGGATCGAAGTCCATGGCTGGAATATATAATCCAGGAAGGATTGTTGTTCAAAGGCAATCAGCTGTGCATACCGAATTGCTCCATGAGGGAGAATTTGGTGCGGGAAAAACACAGTGGAGGCTTAGCAGGTCACTTTGGACATGATAAAACATTCGCAAAGCTGAGTGAATCCTATTATTGGCCAGGGATGCACACAGATATTAAACGATTTGTTGACAGATGCAGGATATGTCAACACGCGAAGGGCCGAAAGCAGAACACGGGGTTCTATCAGCCATTGCCCATACCTGAGAGGCCATGGGAAGCCATTAGTATGGATTTTGTTCTGGGATTTCCAAGAACACAACGAGGAGTTGATTCCATTTTTGTAGTAGTATATAGGTTCTCGAAGATAGCACATTTCATTCCGTGTCATAAGACCAGCGATGCAACCCACATCGCCAACTTATTTTTCAAAGAAATCGTCAGATTGCATGGATTGCCAAGAAGCATAGTCTCGGATCGGGATACAAAATTCATAGGTCACTTTTGGAGGACGCTATGGAAGAAGCTGGGGACTAATTTGGATTTTAGCTCAGCATACCATCCGCAGACAGATGGACAAACAGAGGTGGTGAATAGAAGTCTGGGGGATTTATTGAGGAGCTTGGTGACAGAGCACCACAGCAGTTGGGACCAGATATTACCACAGGCAGAATTTGCGTACAACGATTCGATGAATCGGAGTACAGGTAAGAGCCCGTTTCAAATTTTGTATGGGGCACAGCCGAGAGGATTTTCTGAGCTCAGGGAGTCAGGACAGGCTGAAACTAGCAGTGCGAGGGCTGAAGAGTTCGCTGAAGCGATGCAAGAACTTCATACGCAGGTGAGACAGCGACTGCAGAAGGTGAATCAGGAGTATAAGCGCAGAGCCGATCAGAGGAAGAGGCAGCTTCAGTTCGAAGTTGGAGACATGGTTCTTGCGCACCTGAGGAAGGAAAGGTTCCCGAGGGGAACATATAACAAGCTCAAGATGAAGAAAATTGGACCATGCAGAGTCCTGAAGAAATTCAGGGAGAATGCATACGAGCTTGAGTCGTCGAATGGCATCGGGATATCTCTGATATTCAACGTTTCATATTTATACCCATACAGGGCTGGAGAAACAGATGTGGAAGATAAGGAACCAGTGGTCCAGTGGCAGAAGCAGATGCCAGTAGTAGAAAAGCCGCAAATGGAGCATATACTGGACAAGCGAGAGGGTAAGAAGACCAAGCGGAAGCAGTATTTTGAATACCTGGTGAAGTGGAAGAATCACCCAGTGGAGGATGCCAGCTGGGAGACAGAGGCCGTGATACAAAAGCATGGGCACACCGTGCAGGAGCTCATGGACAGAAGCCCATGAAATCTTTCAAGCCGAGGAGTATGATGTTGGAGCATCCACACCTCATCAAGCGAGCCCATGCGAGGAGAAGAAAAATACAGCTGGATAGTGCCAGCACATATGTTTTTGAAACACCTTGATATGTTGCGCCAAACATTAATGCGTTGATGTGATGAAGTGCACTTGTACATTGTAATGGACCTTAAGTCTTTAAGCTCACGTCCTTAGTAGCTGAGGCATTTAATAGAATTCATGTAAAGTTAGATAGAAATTTAATTGTAGATATTATGATTCCAGTTTTCGAGGGAAAACGAAATATAGGCACCCTCCTTTGTATCATTGTAACAATTTAGCAATAGAATTCATATGAGAAACAGGAGCAAGAAGAGAGCAGAGCAGAGAACGTGTGGAGAACACCCATGTACAGGTTGAATTAATAAAAGAGAGACTTTGATTCAATTTCATGGCTGTGATTATTCTCTGTGTGTTGTTGATATTATGCTGTTGCATATTTGCTTCTTCTTATGCCTTTGTTTTATATGCTGCATATGTGATTTCATGGTAAATGTGAAGTCTGAGAGTAAAACAATTAGTTCAAATTGTTTCTCTGTCTGAGCCAGGAGATTCCTGCATAGAATGCAGTTGAATTCCTCCGCATAGAGTGCGTTGAGGAGGCCAGACAGATAAACTTTTACTCTCATTTGTCAGAGTTGAATTGGGTTGTTCGAGTCGTGCAGGGGAGGTACAAGCCGAGCTTAGAGTCTCAGCAGTTGTCTAAGCAGAAGGCTAAGGATTTCTGTGGCTGCGAGTTCATAGAGTCCAGGTGACTTCAACACTTGAGAGTGTTTGAAGGTCGAACACCAGCAGTTGCGCAGAAGTCTCTGAAGGAGTCAGAGGACTTAAGCTCAGGAGGGATAGTTTCGTGGAAAATACTTTGGGAACAGACTCAGGAGGATATCGAATAGGAATGGAGCTTTGGAGCAGGAGAAATCTCTAAAGTGGAGAATTGACGGCCAGGGATCGCTGTGAAGGATCGCGAAATCCTGCCAATCGTTAGATCGTGGAGAAGGTGTGTGAGGTTTAGTCCATAAGTGCAGGAGGAAGGGCCAACGCCCATCGGGGTTCGGTGTTCGGCGTTTGGCGAGACAAGAGTTGCATGCACGTCGAAATCGTGAGTTGCGATTCCCTCGATTTGATCGGAGCCATCGATTGCGACAAGGAAAAGTGGCACGCGATCCCGAGAGGTCAGGATTCGACGTTCTGAGTTTTCGACGCCAAGGAACACTTGCATCGTGGATCCACGATCCATGAAATTTTGAGGTGATGTGGCAGTGTGGGGTCCCGGAGATAAGTGGAGGACAAGTGGCGCTGTAGCGGAGAATCGGCACCTCGGCGTTCGGAGTTTGGAAAGTCAGGGTGTTGACATCACAAGTGGCGATATCCCAATAGGGAAATCACCGACATATGGAACCGTTGACCGTTGATCCATCGGGGATCGGGGTCGGAGTTTTGAAGTGCACGAGGAGTGTACACAGGGTTCGTGATACCGCGAGACCCGATTTCCTGAAGTAACTGTGGGAGATCACCCGAGTATCCTGTGGGTGGCTGAAGGTCCCGATACGGGATAGAAGAGGGATACAATCTTTCGGGCCAAGGTGCAGAAGGTCTTGGTGAGAGGCGGGTTGGACCATGAGGGTTGCAACTTCGCGTCACCTCGGTATTCCAACAATTGGTATCAGAGTGGACTCCTTTAGGAAACAGTTTAACCACTGGAAGGAATATCATCGAGTACGCTATGTTTGGGGTACCACATGTTTATGGTCAGAATCTCCAGAGATATAAAATATGGAGCATAAGGATGAAAGTATTCTTAGAGGCACAGGGGTATGATGTTTGGCAATCAGTTGTTACAGGATACACCGCTACAAATAAATTGAATACTAAGAAGGAACTGAAAAGAAACAAAAAAATAGCAATGGATGTCATCTGGGATGGATTACCGGATTTGGTAAGAGAGAAAGTTGGAAAATTTTCATCAACTAAAGAACTTTGGGATAAGCTACATAATCTCTACTTTGAGGAGTCCCCCATCACAAATCCAGAGACTGCTAAAGAAGATGAAAAAACATAACAAGAAGAAATGTGTTCATCATGTCAGAAAGATTCAAAAGAAGAAGCTTAAGAAGAAGGAATATGTAACATCCCCACTAAAATCCCTGGTTTAATTAATGTTTATGTAGATATAATGTGTGGCTAATGCCAAAGCGATGTAATATGTGAATTTTCTTTCAATTTTTTGATAATAAAATGTGATTCCAACTACTAAGGGGACATGGACAAGAGATGAGGGATGAATTAATCCACAAGAGGGGGGAGTGTCTAGGATAATTTCCAAGAGGGATCCAAGGGGGGGATTACCCATGTATATTAATTCAACCCATTTTCCTAAATTTGTTATTTGTATATGAACCTTCCCATTTTTTATTGAGTGTTCCCAAAGCCAATCATTGAATACATGTACGAGGTTGGGTGTGAGTGGTCACATCCCAAATTTATTGGGCACATAGGGTTTGAGTACAATCAGCTTGGGGAAGAGTGTGAGTCAAGAAAAGAAAGAAAAAGAGAGGAAATTTGTATGGGTTGGGACAACAGTTTTTAGTTAGTCAAGTTTTGTGCATGGGAATCAAGGGAGAGAAAAAAAGAGAGCTTGGAGTTGGTGCAACCATGGAGGGTGAATTATAGAGAAAGATGGAGCATAATTGGAGTGAATTGGAGATGGAAAACTAAAGAGCCAGGTTCTTAAGCCTGAAGAGTGAACTCTTGTGTTAGTTGCACTAAACCAGCAAGTGTTTGTTGTTGGTTAGTTGATATTTTTCCTAGCAGCAATTTTCCTTGACTTCCCAGTTGAGATATTCCTAGTTGCTTGTTCTAGAGAGACCATGATAAATGAATGGGATGCCCAAGGGACTAAGATCAGTGAAGGGATACATTCCTTGGGTTCGACATGTCAAGAGGAAGAGAGTTGGTGGAAAATCAGGATAGTTGTAAGAAAATATTAGTTGGGTTGATAGTTTTACGGGTTGTGAGTGGACTGTGAGAGACCACCCTCTTTTGTGGATTGCTAGCCTCATCTCAAGGGTGACTGGCCATTGATATTTGGAAAATTCATTATATGGTTAGGTGGAACATCCATCCCAACCAGTTGGTTGCATAATTCTTGTTTAAAGATAAATGTTTTATCTTGTTGTTGAGTTATTTACATGTGTTATTATTGTGCAAAAACTCTGGGTAAATTAGAATGATTTATATGTTGCATATCATGTTGATTATTAGTGATGTTGTAGATGCATATATTCTTTGGTTGTAACATTATTTAAATCTATTTGACTCATAGTTGTAAGCTATAAGAAATCGACTAACAGTAAAAGAATTAAATTAGTTAGCTATAAATTTCATTTTTATGTATATTTTGTATCATAATGTCCCTATGCTTGGCTTGGGGGACGTTACATTATGGTATCAGAGATTCTGGTTCAAACACCGGATTTGTATGGGCTCGAACCAAAGTGAATTGCTAAAATTCGTTGTTGCAAATTTTGTCTATGACCGATTTGGGGAAAAACAGAGAATTTAAAGAGAAATCTCCAAATTCGTGGGCAAAATCCAAGTTTGAATGACTCTGGAAATTTTAACAAGGTTAATGGATTAGAGAGGTGAAGTTGCAGATCGAAATTCAACCTCGAATGATCGAAATTCAAGTTTTAATGGACGCCTGCAGAGTTATAGGCAGTTTGGTGGATCGACAACCGAGATCTCTTTTGAACTTGAAATCAACAGTTGAGATTCGTCATGATAAATTTAAAAAAAAAATCCTAAGGATTTGGCCATTTAAAAGGTTAGTAATATCAATGGCCAAGATTGAATCAGGGGTTCATGGAACTGAAGGGATCGATGGTCCAGATCAATTAGAGAAAAGTCAAAAAAATTCTAAGTGTTAAAGCTCACCAAGAGAAATCGTCAACAGTTGATGGACAGATCAACCGAAATGAATAAGATTTTGGGTCGGCCATAAGATATCTCTGACCATCGATAGCTGACACTCAGAGTTTGACCTATTCCAATGAATTATTTTCGATCACCAATGAATATCGTCAATGTATGATGGGTCAATGGTCGGGGGTCAATCAATTTTGGTGAAATGTTTGAATCAAGCAAGAGAATTCATCGATGCATGATGGGTCTATGGTAGGAGGTCGACCAATTTCAGTGAATTATTTTGAATCAGGAAAGAGAAGTCGTCGATGACCGATGCACCGATGGTTGGGCGTCGGTTGATTCAGTAAAGTGTTTGGTCGTTCAAGAGAATCGGTCAATGGTCGATGGGGGAAAGAGGATGATGACATCATCATCCAAGTTTCATGTCACTTCAAGCAAGTTGACACTTTAGGATGATGTGTCATGCCACATCAACATCCATGTGTCATGCCACGTCATCCAACATAAGTGGCTAATGGATGATGGTTAAATCGATCGATTTGGGAAAGTGTATTCGACAACCATCAAGGATGGTCTAGCATTAGTCAAATTTGTTGAGAGTTACATTCACAAATGAAGGTCGACGATGGCCATAGGCCGACGACTAGGTTGATTGGGTTGGATTTGTGTGCAAGTTGATTGTCAAGGATTTGGGTTGATGGTCGACGTTCGGATTGAAAGTTTGGGGAAGTATTGTGCACGCCAAAGGATAAATTAAGTCATTGATGGCCGATAGAGAGTAGATCAATGGTCCATATTTCTTCCGACCTAAGATCGATGGCGAAGATTGCACATAGGAAATATTGCTCCATAGTTTCAAAAAAAAAAACATGGAACCATTTTCTTATTTTGGCCATAACTAGAGAAAATTACAACGGATACAGATGAAACTTGTTTTTTTTCTTTTCACAGAGAGGAGGTCTACAAAAGAACCATATAAGGCCCTATTGATGGGACCTAAATCCATTGACTCAACAGTAGGAACCAAACCTGCCACTGAGGCCCAATTAGACTCTACAGCGTCTACAATGGAATGGTTCTCCATATCTTGCGATCCGGCCAATTTATCGATGGGCTTTGTGTTTCTCTGTGAAGGCTCTTCCTTCAATTAGGACTATTTTCTTCTGTACTTTCTCTTAGGTGGGGCTGATATGAGAGATGCAAGCCAGCATAAACCAACTTGACAATTAACAGGATTAAGTTTTAACTACTGGGGAAGAGGTTAAGCTTGGGATAACTTGTTCCTCAACATGTAGACAATTACTCTATACCACAGGCCTAGTACTAATACATTAACCATGTGAGCATACAATTATTGTCTGGGAAACTAACTATCAAAAAGAAAGCACATATGTAATAAGATAATGGCAAGCAAAATAATTCATCTACCATGCATCGCATAATAACACAACGATTTATCTTCATCATTAAAGAAAAGAACATCAAAACATTGCACCAGATAACTTGACAACAGAATTAATTGCTCTTACTCATTACTGCATCATTCATGAAACAGGATAGGAAGAATTTCTTCTCCAAGTCCAATCACATGCATCTAATGAAAACAGTTTTTCTTTGGTCCAGAAGGACTTCTCAATTCATAGCAGTCTCAAAATAATTCTTAACCGAAACTAACGGCTAATTGTAGTTTAAACAAAACAAAAATTGCCACGTGGCATTATCTTCTAACAGTTGTCCCGATAAGATACTAACAAACATAATCAACCGGTGCGTACCTATGGAGCTTATTAGTGTTGATAATTTAATACTTACGTGATCCCAGTTGTTATTTTGAATGACCTGCAATGTCTTTTATCCACGTCGTTGCCCCTCTTCAGTTTAAATGAGTCACATCAGTGCGCCAAAGCATGGAAAATCGAGTACGGCAGGTACGAGCGTTGGAACCGTCATAGTAGTTTCTCGACCTTTGGGACTGGGAAAAGACGCCAGGGTTGAGCATGCGCGTGTATGCTCCTAGAATGTTGGATATTGTAGTAAGGAAGTCATTAAATGCCTTTAGAATCTGTATTACCAAGTGTGTCAACTATCATTATTCAATAATGGAAGTTGGGGAGTTTAAAGAGATTGGAATGATCGTACTGCACATTCTCTACAACTCCGATCGGTAGCGCTTTAAGCATTATGGATTACATCTGACGAGTAGTTGTGATGTGTTAATTCTTCAAGGCATATTTTCACGAAGTGTGAGAGTTCTTTTGGCACAATCTGGTTTGTTGCTTTATTTGGATATAAATTCTAGGAAATCTGTGGGGAATTCCACACATAAGTTGAGTTTATACTTCTGTGATGCTAATCTTCTGCGTTTATTCAGAAGAAACTCAGTGTAGTGGTCCTTAATTACCTGCAGGCATCCAATCCACCATGTTGTTGCATTATGGGATCCCATCCTAACAAGGGACGGGGTTTGCGAGGTAGTCGGAGTGCCAGGTCCAAGCCCCAACGCGCCTTGGATTCATTCTCATTGGCTACCAGTGTCCTCAAAGCTTCGACAAGAGGTACAAGATTTCATTCGGATAGGGTGTCGGCGCCTATAGCAGACGTTGGGGTGGAGAGAAGTACGCATGAAGGAGTTATGCTGGAGACTGCACCTTCATAGGAGCAAACACCACGAAAAAGAGGGAGGCCTAGGAAAGACACGGGAAAAAGGGAGGAAGACTGCCCCAAAGTTGAGCTGAGTATACATCTCATCGTTGAGGGGTCTACGATGCTTACTTACTAGTCGGGGCTTGTGGGGACTGCTAGTAAAGGAAGCGAGGAATGAAAGGGGAGGTGAAAAGAACTGGGTTCTCTCGTTAAGAGTTCCATCCAGTGGTTAGAGCAGGCCCAACTTGCTATAGATGAACTCTACCAAGAAAATATGGAGTTGCAGAGCCAATTGGCGGCGAAGAACCAGGAGGTATCAGCATCAAAGGGTCATAGAGGAAACACAGTTTGTCTCTAGAGACAGCTTCAAGAAGCTCTGGATACAATTGTGCAATTGCGTGAGCCAAACGTTACAGGATGTGAGAAGTAGTCTGGGAGAGGGAGAGGAAATGTTATAGGGTGCGAGAAGTAGTCCAGGAGAGGGTGTGTGCATAGGAGAAGCATAATGGGTGAGCCTTTGCTTTGTGTTCCCCGAAGTGACGCTTAATATTTTTTATCTTTTGTAGTAAGGGTTTTGTACTCTCACTGTGACTAGGCTGGTCAGTAAAGATGCCGACGATATCTATTTGTATGTAGCCCAAGTTTGGCGGGAACTTTTTCTAATTATATGAAAACTCAAAGATTCTTGAATGTATCTCATTCCCTTTTGAATGTAAATTAACTACCTTCTTTTATCTAAGTTTTTTGTGCAAATTATATGATTTTATAATTGTTATTTTTTCAATGTGAATTTTTTGATATGTTCCCTCTAAAACTTCTAATATTGATTGACGTTGACGAGGCTTATCAACCCAAGGTTACTTAAAATATTTGAACATATAATTTAGCATTCGAATGGTGGGTAAGGATTTTCGAAAGTACTAAAAAGATATTGAGACTGCCTATACTTGGGTGGCATTGGGGGTCGGCAAATTCAAAATGTAAGTTTTAATGAGTATTGTATTTTCTAATTCTCCGACGCCAAAATCGTGTCGGGTGTCAGCAATAGATGATACCATTCTTTTCTTTGCATGACTCTTACCTTTTCATTTCCCTATCGAAGTAGAACGGGTCGATCTTCGGCAATACCTCTGCCAAAGTTCAATCGTAAAAATAAAGAATTTTATCTGTCGACGCCGATGAAGATCGTTGTTCGGCTATTTTAAAATTCTCAAATGATTTTCAATACCTTTAACGTTTACCGATGCCGAACTCCTAAGCGTGTCATGGAAAGATTTAGTGTGTCGATTCCCTAAGTAGCTTATTAAGGACCTTTTAATGATTAAGATGATTCTTTGTTGTATGTCCAGGCAGGCTTTAGAAAATTCAAACATGAACATAAAAATAAGCACAAGTATCAGTTTGATACTGAAGGAAAAAATAGACAGAGTAAAGGATCAAGTGGTACCCAAAAGTAAAAATGAACACAAAATTTTAGGGTGTGTTGAGTGCTCAACAAATGGCGATTCACTAGGTGAAAGCAGAATCTTTGTTCCTCCTTCGTTTCCTTTGACCCTGACTCATTCCCCTTTATTTTTGTTATATATATATATTATTTTTTTATTTATGTTACTAGAAGTATTGTTTTAGGGCTTGGTCGTTCACTGGGAGGGCATCAGGTTTTATATCTAGATCAAATTCCTGGACTACCGCCATCCAGTTTCCCCTTCTTTCCCCCATTTCTTGTTGGGTGAACAAGGATAGGACTGCGGGGTGTGGCACAATTACTTTGGTGTCATCCTTGAGGATGTAAGACCTGAAATGTTTTACTGCCTTATAAACCGCGTAGGTCTGTTTGTCTACAGCAGTGTAATTGAGCTCAGCTCCTTGAATATTATTCCTCATAAATGACACTGGAGCTTCGTTGTTGTCATCATCCTTCTAAGTCAATACTGCAGCTAGTGATTGATCGGAGGTGAAAGTATAAAGGAAAAAGTCTCTATTGAAATCGGGACTTCGCAACACCGGGGCCCGGGAAATGGCAGCTTTGATATTGTTGAAGGCGTCTTTTCGCTCATCATCCCACTTAAATTCGGCATCTTTGTGAATTATATTTTGTAAGGGTTTGATGATTTTTGCGAAGTCGGGAGTGAATTTCCTCACAAAATTGATTTGCCCGAAAAAGGATTGTGTAGCTTTCTTATTATGGGGTAAGAGAAGTTCAGCTATGGCTTTAATCCTTTCAGGGTCTATGTGAATCCCTGTCTGGGATATAATGTGACCTAATAGCTTACCTTCATCGACACCGAAGATAGTTTTCTTAGGGTTTAAGGATATATCATATTTCCTACACCCCTCAAAAATCTAAGTCAAGTGTTGGATGTGATCTTCTCTGTTTTTTGAATAGACTGTTACATCGTCTAGATACACTACCACGCATTTATTGATTAGTCCCCAGAAAGCTACGTCCATGGCTCTTTGGAAGGTTTCTCCTGCGTTAATTAACCCGAAAGGCATGCGCTTATAAGCGAAGGTTCCCCATTTGGTTTGGAAAGTGGTTTTTAAACAATCTTCCTCTGAAACAAGGACTTGGTTGTATCCTGAGAAACCATCTAGTAGAGAGAAAATCTCTAAGCCAGACATGGTCTGTAGGCGTTGTTCCATCGGCGGGACTGAGTAATTGTCCTTTTCTAAAGCCCTGTTGAGGTTCCTAAAATCTACGCATAGGCGGATCTCCCCTGAATTGTTCCTTACCGAAACAAGGTTCGCTACCCAAGCAGAATGCCTAACCTGAAAAATGATCTTGGCATCTAAAAGATTCTTTAGTTCTTGATACATAAGAGGCTCTAGGGATGGGTGATATGTTCAAAGATTTTGTTGGAAAGGCTTCACTTCTGGTTTTAGAGGGATGGTGTGTTGAATGATGCGGGTATCATACGTTTTCAAATCCCTATAGGACCATGTGAAGAAATCATGGTATTGTTTGAATAATTTGAGGTAAGCTTTCCTCTCTTCTTTAGACATAGTCTTGCCTAGATTCACATTCTTTGGACTCTCTAGGGTCCCAAGATTTATAGTTTCATGCAGGGGACAAGAGCTACCATTCTTTGCATTTTTGGGTCCTTTAAATCACTCCTTGAGATCGAAAATATTTTCTAGATTATCTATCCCTTTTGGGATCGAGTGACCCTTTGATTTATCCATAGGTCGTCTCGTCCGAGGATTGGTTTCTTTGGACAACTCTTGGAATTATTTATCGTCAATAGCGAGGTCTTTGAAATTTTCTTGGTTAGTCAAGAAAGTTTATGATTTGTTCATCTCCTTCAAAAAATTTCCAATTGGAAATGTTATTAGGTACCGATGGTTTGTAGAGCAGTTCCACAGTGAATCGGGAGGCTTCATAATCTTCTAAAGGCGACAGCCTAGAAGCAGTTGTGGCCAAGGAGTTAGCAAGAATATTTTTTGTTTTGGGGATCGCAGTGATATTAAAAGCTTCAAAGCACTCTACTAACCTATGCACCTCCTATTGATAGTTCTTCAGATGAGGAGAATTGCAATGTATAGTATTTCTTACATGTCTAACAATAATTTAAGAGTCCCCAAAAACTTTCAATTCTTTGATATCCAAAACTATGGCTTTCCTTAATCCTTGTACCAGAGCTTCATATTCGACAGTGTTGTTGGTACATTCGAATTCTAGCCTATATGACAAGAAACCACATTTTCCAATAGGATCGATGAGGATACACCCTGCTCCAGACCCTTCTTGAGATTTAGATCCATCGAAATAGACGGTCCAAATTTGTGAACAGGAATCACTCTTTTCATTTCCCTTATTAGTTTCTTGCTCCCCGACCTCTTGTTTCGCAAGTTCTAGCACCAAGTTTTGGCATAAAAGGGTGTCTCCTGTTGGTATCGGTGATTTCTCTTGGAAAATTAATTCGGAGTTTTGGGTAAGAGGAACATCGGATTAGAGGGGAGCGAAGTTTCCAAAGTAGGAGTTGCAGGAATAATTGCCCAGTATGGGGAAATATGTGGACAAGGGTTCATTAGGGGTTTCTAAATCAGTGACCGTATGTTTCAGATACCTCTCCCTATCGATTATGATCATGTCCTTGTATCCCTTCAGTGGTAGCCAAAGGTGTGCCCAGTCTGTATTGAAGTAACCATTTATCTTTTCAGACCAATCTCGGCTCAGTAATAGCCCATATGTCGCTGGGATATCTACTACAATAATGTCTATCACTTTCACAAACGTGGGGTGTGTTGATATCCTAATCATCATGTCTTTGAGTTCTCCTATGACCTTGACTTGGGTCCTATCCAATTGTATTTCATGTTTATCAGTCTTGAGAGGAAGGGCATTCAATTTCTTACAAACAGACAAGGGAATGATGTTGGAGGATGCTTCAGAATCTACTAAACAGTTGTGGATGTTTCTATTGAAGATTTCAAATGTTAGGAGGAACGGGGGGGGAAAAAGGTTTTTCTTTTCTATCTTCTGAACAGGCATTCACAGTTGGTTTTCCCATCAGACCTGTGTGAGTCAAACTTCTTTCTAGGTCATTACCCATCGTCGGGTTTTCTACAGAGTTCAAGGCCTGTAACAGAAATTATTTCTCCTAAGGGATCCTGCATATATCCATAACTAAAATATTGGCCTTTAGCTTCTTCAAATCTTCGACCATGTTGTAATCTAGTTTGGGCGACTCTTGGGTATGAATTCTTATAGGCTTTTTACCGAGAGCAAAATTTGTTTTCAGTCAGTTGGGATTTAACTTACTTTACGAAGCTCGGGTGGCATCGGTATATTTTGAGCCGGGCGGACCCTTACTGCGCGTTTGTATCGCCGAAACTTTCACGGGTTGTTCCCGAGACTCAATAATATCATTGGAAGGCATGCTCAGGTCAGGATCCCATATCAGCATGGATGTGTCTCATGGTGGGTCAACTTCTTCCTAGTCCGCCATATTCATAATTGAATTGCTTGGCTATTCAGCCAGGGAGACTTTGTCTAGAAACCGATTGGCCATCAAATTCATGGCGTGGACCCGTTGAGGGAAGTCTTTTTCAAAGTGGTTCTCCTGATGATAAGTACAGAAAGAATCATACGCGACATTCCCTAGATCGATATTTAAGTTAGCAGGGGGGTTCAATTGCTTTTAAAGGTGGCTTTCTTTTAAAGAAAGGCTTATAGGGCCTTTGACCTTTGTTTCCCTCTCATGCACTTATCTTCATGTCTATTATTTCATTTGATAATTTTTTAACCATGCGTTGTAAATCTCCTATATCTCCATTACCCTTGTCGGGAGTTTGTTCAACCGGTTTTCCCAGTGGTCTAGTCAAAAGGAGTCCTCTCCTGGGAGGGGGCTGGGTTTCTTTCTTTACTAGAGAAGCCTGGCCTTCTTTACATCCTTTCATCTGGAATTCTATCATTTTGGCCTCTTCAAAATTTTGCGCCAGGGTTTTCTTAACGGATCTTTTTACAAACATAGAAATAGAATACGGGAGCGCGTTGGCGTAAACCTCGATTTGTAACTCTTGAGTTGGTTTCACCATGGGATGGAATTTGTTTA
>JASDQU010101823.1:20100-33207 GCA_032191745.1 Picea mariana
ATTAAAGTAAACTAAGAGATAATTCATACAAATGATTGCACTTTTGTAACAATCAATTGATGTATCACTTCAGGACTCGGCCATTGATAGGGAAAGGATCTATATCACCCTCTAAGATTTGCAGCTTATATGTACTAGCTCCTAACTTTTCAGTGATCTAGAAAGACACACCCAAAAATTTTAAAATTTTGTTTGTGATCCAATCCCATTTCAACATGAAGTTATCTGTTTGAAATTTTTATGACTGATATTGTGCTTATCAAACAATCTCTTAATGATTTGTTGATGGGAAGAAAAAAATTACTTAGCTTTTTCTCGTTCCTCGTTATGGCACTGAGAAATGTTACCATTTTGTCTCTATTTTGATAATGTTTGAATTTATGTAAGATACATCTAACCCTTATATATGAGGTTCTTCACCTATCCTAGCCATCTATTGTACAAAGATAATTATGGATTGTGTTTTTTATATTTTCATGTTTATATGATAAAATTAGAATATAAATATGAGATTTAATTACAATGTAAATAAATTATGCTTCTAGTTTGGATAAAACAAATCGTAGGCTAATGAAAAAGAATTGATGCCCTAGTGATTTCTCATACCCATTGCAAAGGATTGATAATAATTATCTAAATATTGAATAATATATATCAAATGGGCACACACATGAACATAATATTTCCGAGGAGCGAATCAAGGAATGATTTAAATGATTTCAGGTTGCATTTATTCATGGCCAAGCATCCCGATCAGGAAATATGTTGGTGGTTACCATTTTTTCACCCAAATACCTCCAAGATATTTTTGGAAGCACAACAGCTAAAGTAGTTGTAATAAATGGTATTTATTTCCTCCATAATGGTAGGGTTTCATAAATATTTATGTTTTTAAGTTAGATTCCAATTTGCACTTATATATACATAGCTTTTCTTTGTGTAGGGAATGGGAAAAACGTATGTGATAGTATATAAACTACGTCAAAACTTTCAATGTTTATGACATAGATAGTTTCCCTTTACTTCTATGTGTTATTTCTGAGAGTGTTGTAGCTGCAAGTTGTGTTGCTTGCTAGGACCTATTGGACTCTGGGCCCACTTCAATGGTACACATCTAAGCTTATTTGTTTTATGTAATTTGTCTATATTCATTTATATTAATTTAGTTGTAGAATTTCATTTAAACTTTGCATTTCTTGTTTATATTTAATTTTCTTAAAAAACTGTGTTTCCACTATTGTACCTGCAAGTTGTGTTGCTTGCTAAGACCTATTGAAGTCTGGTCCCACTTCAATGGTACACATTTAAGATTTTTTGTTTTATGTAACTTGTCTATATTAGTTTATATTAATTTAGTTGTAGAATTCCATTTAAACTTTTCATTTTTTTTTTATATTTAATTTTCTGAAAAAAAAAATATGTTTCCACTATGTTCATAAGCATTCCATTTATAGAGGCCTATTTCTTTTTATAGCTACCATATTAGTTTGTTGAAGATTTTGTGTGAGTATTTGAATAGAATTAATTTCAACAATGATGAAATGATTTTACAAATTTTGCCTCACTAACAAAGCATACGATGGAACAATTGTAACCCAAAAAAATGTTGCCACGAGTCAGACCAAAAATGCAATCGAAGTAGTTTTCTCTGCTTTCAATTCTTCATTTTCATAGGTTAGATTTTTATTTTGAGTGAAAATAATTTTAGTTAGGAATGAAATGGTTGTATGTATTTTTGTCTCACTTCCCGAGCATGAAAGGGAACCATTGTAAACCGTAACCAGAATTAGCCACCAGTTAGACCAAGACATAATCAAAGTAATTCTCTTTGTTTTTGGTTTTTTCAATTCAATGATTTAAAATTTTTATTTTAGTAGAGTAAATTGTTATTAAGTAAAAAAATTATAAACCATTTGTATCTTACAAGTTCAAAACGAACCCAAGTTGATAATTAAGTAAAACCTTAGAATAATTGTTCTTTTAAACAACATATTTTAGTGCTATCACCTTCCCCAACATAACATAAGTGATGTATCAATTCCGTTTTGGAGATTACAGGAAAATTGACCTGTAGAATCTTAGGAAATCTATAGTGAAGGTAAGAACACAATTGCGTGTAAAATTCTTTCCTTCCCATACACCATGACTTTACTATACATATGGCTGCCTTATCTATCCTTTTTCCTTTCCTATATTTACTTTTCCCTAAGCTAATACACTATTTTCATCTTCGTTTTTTCCAAGGTATTTTGGATTATTTTGAGGTTCCAATTCCAAGGTATTTTGGATTATTTTGAAAAGTTTTAGTTCATAGGTAGACTTAAAGGAATGTTATTTTGATACCTAGGTTTTGCCAAGTGTTTGTACTGAAATTTGATCATAGTGAAGCTTCACAAAAGGTTTTTGCAGCACATTGAAGTTTCCGAAGTTTTATACAACATATGGATTGAATTCAACATGCAACACTCCACTCACTTTAGCATCCATCAATTTTTAATATGGCCACACAGACTCCAACATAGATGCCACGTAGCTTCCACTTCATTTCTAGTAGATTGAAGATTCTCTAATTGCATTCAAAGCAAACAGTTCCATATACTTTGTCCACACTCAATTATAACAGATCGAAGATGATTTATTCGCATTGACAACATCAATCAGAATACATTCAAAACAATAGTTAGATGGGTTAATGAAGAGGTTACGATTTCAACCAAATACAATTATCTTGGACGAATTTGGGGGCGAGCTATTACAACTCTCGTAGATGGTTACAGCTCATAGAAAAACAAGTTTTATTATATTCCATGGGCTATTTCAATCATCATCGATACTTAGCTAATCCTTTAAAATTGGAATTTAAATTGAATTGAAGATCTTGTGAATCATTTTTCTATTTTGGGTTATGAGTTATCTATGAATTAATTATTGAAATCACTTGAGAAAAATTCTATTTTCAATATGGATTTCATTTTAGATATCTCTAAATTCATAAAGATTATTGAAACCATTGGAGAATATTTCTATTTTCAATATGGATTTCATTTAGATATTTGGTATTTTTAGATATATCTATGTATAAAAGGGGAGGTGTGCCTTAGATGAAGAGGGGACACTAAGAGAAAGGAATCTAATACATCATGGGATGGAGACTTAGTTCTGAACTGTAATAGATATTTTTTCTTCATGTTAATATAATCTATCTTTACTTCCAACATATACATAATTAGTTTTTAGTGCTATATTTTTTTCAATCAAGCTATCATGTTATTATAATCTATCTTTAGTTCCAACATATACATGATTAGTTTTTAGTGTTATATTTTTTTCAATGAAGTTATACTAGGAGTAAGGATGCACTCTTTGGTATGGTGTTTCTATATATGTTTGTGTTTATTATTTCTTATTTCTTATCAATTATATTTATAATTGTTGTTTACATTATTTTGGATTTCATTTCCATGTTTTGTATTTGAATATGTAGTTGACATACATGGGTAGAATTAGATTTGAAACTAGTCTATTAGAGAATGTTTACATAGTGATGGCATAGTGACTCATGAACTCAAGACAATTAACTTGTGATACATAATCCAACCACAAAATAGTGAGAAGAACCATTCATGTTATATGTATTCGCTACAAATCATGTAAATAATATGTCATCTAAAATAGGATCGAAGTTCTCATATATATTGTAACATCCCACTCTTGCCTACACTGAACAAACTTATTCTTTGAGGACACTTGCTCGCAAGTGATCTGGATTATTATACTTTTGAGCATTTGATTATATTATGAAGCATTGTGAATTGATGACATATTATTGTGCTGCGTTGACGTAGACATGTGCTATTGACTCGGTTTTACTGAGTGTAAAGGATTTTGGACCACGATGATGCAGAGGCATCGATGGAACCCCTTGAACTTTGGATTGAGTCAGGGAGTGAACCATTGGGGTTTGATTGTTTTATATGTGATATTAGTGCATCTGATTAGATGATATGGTATGGATATATTTCTGACATGATTCATTGATGATGCAGGTTGACGATAGCTTGCTGACCAGACTCACATGTGGAGTAGAGGGGTCACGCACGACTACTAGAGATGTTGAAGGAGAGGTGTGGACAACAACCCTTCCACAACTTACTAGCACTCCTGTCGTGGCTCGAATTGTAGGTTAACACCTACCTAGTTCGAGAAGACCCACGATGTCATGAGGACCGACTGTGACAATCGCTCATGATGATTCTAAGGGGTGTCCAATAACGCAAGGGCCTTATTCCTTAGAGGCCCTTAGTCTCCCACAAGATCACCTGGCAGAGTATTGACTCTAGAGGCTTTTGATGTCTACCAAGTCAGTCAAGAGGCGAGTGGCACCCTTGGAGCACGTAGTGCGTCCTGAAGGGCACATCACGCAAGAAAAATGGAATGAGACGAGTTGCACCCTTGGAGCATGTAGTGCGTCCTGAAGGGCATGTCGTGCAAGGGAAACATAATGAGGTGAGTGACAACCTTGGAGCACCTAGTGCATCTTGAAGGGCACGTCACATTGTTAATTAATAAATGGATAAACCTAGATGGCCTTAGGACGAATAACATGATAAGAAAGATTTAAAACATTTCCCCTAATAAAATGTTGCCCAACCTAGGAGAATAAAGTCTATGTCTAAATTATATTTGTGATAATTTTTTTATCTATTTATTTAATATATATATATATATATAAACTAAAAATAAAATAAATAATAATGATAATCTTCATTAATCTTGTGACAAGAAGGGGGTAAGCAATTATATTGTTTTATAAAAATCTATTGGGAGACAATTTAAAAAGGGGAAATAATTGTTTTATTATATTATGCTAATTAAAAATTTATTCATTAAAAAGAAAAAGGAAAAAAGAGGTATGTTTCTGCACATGCCTTTTTGAGTATTAAATAAAAGGGAAAGAGGGAAATTTAAAAGATTTAGGAAACTAGGAAAAAGTGGGAAACATAAAAAAAAGGGGAAACAAGGAAAAAGCGGAAAGACTAACTTGATAAGGTGTCTAGCACTTAAGAACTTTCTAAAATCAAACTCAAATAGTAAATTAGTAATAGGGAAAGTCCTTAAAACTTGTAAGAGAATATGGGGACTCCTAGGAGCGATTATAGGAATGATTTTAGGTGGGTGAGGAAATAGGGGTAATTAATTAATTAAGGAAATTAAATTTTGGAGGAATGATGGGATGGCTGACACATGTATGGGAATGATTATTATGATTTAAATTATTAAACAATAATTAAAAGGGATTTAGGGAAAGCAATGGATTTAGAAAATCTATATAATGGAGGGAGGATAAGGGTGATAGATCTCTTCGGTCATGCGTAA
This sequence comes from Picea mariana, assembly GCA_032191745.1. Taxonomy (NCBI): domain Eukaryota; kingdom Viridiplantae; phylum Streptophyta; class Pinopsida; order Pinales; family Pinaceae; genus Picea; species Picea mariana. Next base: position 25,477 of record JASDQU010101823.1, read on the forward strand.
CGTTACACTGGAAAAATCTATACTTGACTAACTTAGCTTGTGGGAGTTGGGATACCCAACTCGGTGAGGAGTGGTAGCTCAGCCTTGTGAGGAGAGATGGGAGCTAGTTGATTCTCTAGTTAGTGTGCGTGGCCCCTTTACGGATCGAGGGGCTAAGTGGGAAGAAGAGTACCCCTAGCGTTGGTTGGGAGGTACCGGTGGAGTCTCATTGGTAGGAAAGAGGGAATTGCATGAAGCGCACCGGACATCAACTCAGAGAGGTCGATTGGGAAACGATACGCTTCCTTTATTGCTGCATGGTAGATTGTTAGTATGATTTATGATTTTAGTTCTACATGTTTATTTGGGTACGGAAAATGATTGTCTTAGCATTCTAGTTGATGGCTAAAATTTTCCCCATAGCCTTTAGCTCGATGTTGTTTTTCCATGGCCTTCGATCCTTGCATGTTTTAATCGTCCTATTGTTTATTGAATTGTGATGATTGTGGTTTATTTTTTCCTTTGCCCCTAGCTCATCAGTCCACTCATGAGCAGTCGGTGAGGAGCCTGATCTACGATCGTCACTTCTGTGTTAATAGACCTATGGATCTAAATGCCCTTCTTTTTTGTGCGTGGATGATGGACGAAAGAGGTTCTTGCCAGTCGTCTAACACTGTTGGTTGTTCCAGGTAGTGGGTGGTCTTCATCTTGATGCAATTAATTAACCCTGCATTTTATTGATTGACGACGATTTTTTTTTAACTCTGTATTTTATATACTGGCTGATATTTGCTTTGCGTTTTTATATCTGGAATGTGTTTCGTTGCTCGAAATTTGCTCTATGTTTTTATATATTGAATGTTGTTTCATTGTTGGAGGTATTGTTGCCTGGCGATTTTGCCAATTGTTACCTCAGAGTATTTTTAACCTTTGATTGACCGGGGATGGACGCTATCCTCGACTGCGTTAATATCCGATTTTGTTTCCTTAAGCCCGCGTTTTATTTTTTCAACAACATTCTCGTTAAGTGTATGCCACCCACTTTTCTTTTGTGGCTACCCCAGTGAGTGTTTCAACGAGATCCTAGTGCCACGGTTGGAACGAGTCGTAGGTATTATGGATACTATGGATCTATGGCGATTACTAATTAATAGTTAATGTGTAGCGACATGGTGTAGCCCTATTGTAAACCCGTTAATGTTTTTAATAGTCGATTCCACACAACAGTCTTGCGATTGCTGGCTTCCATGATTATTTCTACCCTGTACAGTTTTCACCGAGCCTTAGTATACTCTGCAGCGATTCACCTGGCATCACTTGACAACTTTCTCCTTGTTCGCTCTGTGTGTACACATACAGGGGCAACGTTCTATACAAAACATCCTCATTATAGCATTCTTTAGGGTGATTGAAACTTACAATTTATCTTAGCGCTTTTATATAACGGGTAATGAAAATGGGTCAACGATTCCAGGTAGCCGTTTCATTGTTAGCAGTTGAATGATAGAAATCTTAGTAATTGCAATAAATATTACACAGGGATACCCGTAGAGACAATTACAGTAGCCTGATTATTGATTGTGGGTCAGACGTCCAGCTGCCAAATTTTAGTCATAGCAAGGTATTGCACACATGAATAAATGAAAAGTAAAATAATAGCTTGACTATGTGTTTATACCAGAGATTTATTAAAAGTTCTGAACAACGACTTACTCGTATTGGTATCGACGTCTTGACAATTTTAACATGTCGACTGTTTAAATGTTTATTGGTCGTCATTACAGATGTTTGGATTAAAAGAATAGCTTGGGTGGCATTCACATTGAACAGTCGTTGAGATCTATGTATTCGTGAGGAGCGTATTTATCCCTTATAGTTGCCAATTGTTTAGTGGATACGTTGGTTAACTAACTCACACCTTAATCACAACGACTGCATTGCTTTACTTCGACAGTTCCATAGAATGAAATCGTGTTAGATTGTTTCGGTTCAAACTGTGGTTATACTATGGAAAAGATTCAATGTGTGAGGCTTTATTTGTCCTTTGTCCATCAGTAATTCATGTTTGGAAATTTGCACCTTTGCCTTATTAAAGTATGTGTTGAGATTTCTTATTAGGACTGTTCGAAGCCTTTTATTATTTGAATACGTAGGTTTCTAATTATAAAATTATGTGTTGAATGGTATATTTATAATGGTCGAGATTTCACATTAGGAATGCGTTTAAACCTTTATTATTTTAATATGTAAGCTTTTACATGATTAACTTAGTGGTTGTGTTGTTGATTTTTCAAAAAAATAAATTGTATAAGAATTTTTATTACCCATAAACTTTTATATAACATTTTTTATTATATTCTTGGCATGTGATTATATGGAAAAAGTTATGTTACTTATTACCTAGATTATACTTGTTTCGTAGATTATAATTGTAATTTTTTCTAGTTAGGAATTTATACCCTTAGTTCTTACTGGATTTGACTGAGAAAATTTATTGACAACGATAAGAATGATAGGGTGAGAAGAGTTAAATTAGGCTTCCAAGAGTCTTTGTTGAGTTGTTTTTCTTTCTTAATCATCTTGTAGCCTTGTGTCAGTTATTTCGGTTTCCTAGCGCATAGATTGGGTTGAGTCTTTGGTCTAAATAGGATGTGTTGCGCCAAGGTTATTGATGCGTCTATCACCTGGGGGCAGCATGATTCTTGATGAGGGGATCATGGCATGCCCTATTGTATAGTGGAAAATGATCACTTTGTCGAAGTCGGTGTCTTCCGTGTGGGTGTTGTCGAGCATTGTAAGATGCTTTTGGTGCATGGATAGAATGCCCACATGCATTTGGTTCACATGCCTTGAGGTTCTATTCTTGTTCGTCAAGGTCAGGAGGGGGATGTTGTCCCTTAGCTTGTAGGCATGTCTTGTTGCGTCGGGTGGGTAGCCATTCCTCCTGGTTGTTCTACACCTGTTTCGCACAGCTTCCCTTGCGCCAGTGCATGAAGTCAGAGTTCTCTGTTTTCCTGGACTGTGTGCTTGTGTTCGTCGTCAGTGGTGTGGTTAAACTGATGTCTTTGTCACATTCTTACCTAGAAAAAAACTTCACTTCTTATTTGCTTGTAGTCGTAACAATGGGGTTGTTACATGTCTTATTAGAGCAAGTTCAACCCTACAACTGTGGATTGCCATGCTTTCCACTGCAGTGAACTTTGACTATCAACCTAGTGCTTCTTAAAACTTTAATGAGTTCATGAGGTGATCTCGTTTAGAGGACACCTCAGAGGTTCACAACATGGTGTCGTGGAAGGAGGTGCGACGCCTGCAAAGGTTTCCACACCCTCGGAGTCGAACCCCCAAGGGGAAGGAAAAGTCCTTGGGCTAGATTCACTTGCTGTGAGGTATGATAATGGTCTAACAAGGCCCTTCCATGTAATGTCAAAGGGCCTTGATTCACCAGTGGTACTGAGATGAGGACAGGGCACCTGTACCCCTGAGGGTCCATAGCGCGCCCTAGCTAGTACCGTTAGCATCCACCAAGAACTCGAGAGAGTTGATTTCTTGAGTCCATGAGTGTCACAGATGGCTATGCCGTCGAGGCACGGTTGTAGAGAAAGTCATTGTGCTTCATGCTTTGTAATTACGACCTCCATCCTAAAGGTCCGTAGGGTGGTATTTTATCTCAAGGGGAGTGTTCTTCTATGTCGGAAGATGCTCCTGCCACTTTTAAGCATGGTCGTCGAAGACATGTCATGGGAATGGTTCGAGGAACGGTTCCACGAGAGGTATCTCCTAAGGAATTCATTGAGCATCAAATACACGAGTTCAAACACCTTACGACAGGACGGTTGTATGATGCCCGAGTACGAGGTCCATTTTTGGAGATGCTTCAGTATGCTCCACACCCTTACCGAGAAACTTAAGGTCAACAAGTTTGTGTTGGCCTTTGCATTGGAATTCAGCTTCTACTTCAGCTACTAAGATTACTGGACCAAAAACAATGTTTTGGATTGTGGGGAGCCATATTACCAACATTTTTTCCCATAAGAAAAGGCCGGAGCATCTGAATCAGTTGGACCCACTACCATGGGAGTTTTGGGCAAGGCCCATCAAATTCTTGTAGCGGTGAATAACTACTAAGAAGAGCACCAGTCAACGGTGCTTGAGATGTCAGGTACCGTCGCTGACCAAACCCTTAGTATTTGATAGATCCTGGTACTACCAAGAGTTTCATCTCTAGTCCGACGCTAAAAGGGATTAAGGTAAAGGTAGTTGAATAGGATACGTTTAGCTTTGTGGAGATGGCTTCGGGAGCCAAACAGAAGGTTGGTTGAAAGGTTATGGGTTGTACCTTAACCTGGGAGAGTTTGCCACTAGGGCCAACCTGTATGTCACAATCTTAGGATCTTATGACGTTGTGATCGGTATGGACTGGTTGGAATCGCATGAGACGATACTCAACTATAAGACGAAGTGGTTGAGCTTGGTCGATGATGAGGGACAAAGATACGTGATTGTAGGATGGAACCAAAGAGTTTCCCTGAGGTTCATCTTTTCCTTGCAGCTACGGAAGAGCATGCACAAGGGATGTAAGATTTATGCGATCCTTGCGTTAAACGAGAAGGGAGTAGCGGAAAGTCTAGAACACCTTCCTATGGTGAGAGAGTTTGCAGAAATATTTCCCGAGGAGTTACCTGGGATGATGTCGAAGAGGGAATTGGAGTTTTACTATAGACCTAAAAACAGGGGCTGAACCGATAGCAAGAACACCTTATCGAATGTTGACCCTGTAGTTACAGGAGTTGAGAATGAAACTGAAAGAATTGTTGGACATGGGACTGATACGTCCAAGTGTGTCACCATGGGGTACACCTGTTATTTTTATATGAAAGAAGGATGGGTCATGGAGGCACTGCATTGACTACCGTCAATTGATCAAGGAAACAATCAAGAATCAATATCCATTGCCGAGGATAGATGATCTGTTGATCAGTTGAAGTGTGCGATGGTGTTCTCAAAGATCAATTTGCAATCAAGGTATCACAGGTTGCGGATCAAGGAGGATGATGTCCCTAAGACAGCCTTTAAGACGAGGTTTGGACATTACGAGTTTATTGTTTTACCATTTGGACTTACAAATGCCCCAGGGGTATTTATGAGTTTGATGAATGGGGTGTTCTGCGATTTCTTGGACAAGTTCGTCCAAGTATTCATGGACGATATTTTGATTTACTCTCGGACGACGGAGGAGCATGATGAGCACTTGTGCTTAGTACTACAATGTCTGCGAGAGCACAAATTGTATGGGAAGTTGTCCAAATGATCATTTTATCAATCGAGGATTCACTACTTAGGACATGTCACCTCCGACGAAGGTATAGTCGTGGATCCAGCAAATGTCAAGGCCGTTATGGAAGGGCCTGTGTCGACGAATGTCCCAGAAGTACATAACTTCATGGGTTTAGCAGGATAGTATCGACGGTTCATCGAGTGATTTTCGAAGATACCAAATCCGATCACCAAATTGCAGAAGAAGAGAAAGAAGTTTGTTTGGACCGAGAAATGCATGGAATATTTTAGGAGGCTCAAGGTGTTGTTGACCACGACATTGATACTAAAGGTCCCTGACATGGATGCAGAATTCTTGGTATGCACTGATGCATCCAAGGAAGGCTTAGGCGGAGTCTTGATGCAAGATGGTCGAGTGATTGCCTACATCTCTAGGAAACTGAGAGAGCATGAGGAAAAATATACGATGCACGATTGGGATTTGTTAGTCATTGTATATGTCTTGAAGGTTTGGAGACACTGCCTTGTTGGATGAAACTTTTGAACTAAGGACGGACCACTATGGACTAAAACACATCTTTACACAAAACGACCTGAACGCGCGACAATGACGTTGGTCGGAGTTTCTTACCGAGTACGACTTCGAGATTACTTACATAAAAGGAATAGTGAATCGAGTGGTAGATGCATTGAGTCGGAGACCATTCATCTTTTCAATGTTGCCTCTTCAGACGAATCTACGTGAAAATATTCTAAATTTAAAGCACGATGATGACTGGTACAAAGAGGTTGAGGGTTTTATCGGATAAAACACAATGATGGTACCAAGATTTGAAGGATTTATGTTTGACGACGATGGGTTATTGAGGTTTAAAAAACGGATTTACGTACCACCGAATGACAAGTTGAGGAGCGTGATCCTAAACGAGGCTCATAGAGTAGTATACATGGCACACCCAAGAGTCACAAACATGAGGGCATACCTTAAACCCTTATTCTTCTGGAAAGGAATGAAGGAAGACATAGTCAACTATGTGGCTAGATGTTTATAATGTCAGCAGGTAAAAGCCGAACATAGACATCCAGCAGGATTACTACAACCACACGCTATTCTGGAATCGAAATGGGAGGTTATTTCGATGGATTTTATTGTTGGATTTCCACTGACGACAAGGAGACATGACTCAATTTTTGTAGTAGTAGACACTCTGACGAAGAGCTCTCACTTTATTCATGTGTGTACAACGTATCAAGCACCTGGCATAGCTTGAGTTTTCATCCGTGAGATGGTGAGGCTACATGGCATGTCTAAGAGGATTATATCCGACCGAGGATCGATGTTTACTGGATGATTTGGAATATTTTCCAAGAGGCCTTGGGAACCCAACTTAACTTTAGTTCTTCGTGTTACCTATAGATGGACGGGCAGACCAAACAAATGAACCATACCTTGGAAGACTTGTTTCTCATGTACGTGATGGACCAACAGAAGCACTGGGAAGAATTCTTTCCACTGGCAAAATTCGCTTATAACAACAATTAAAAAACGCCATTAAGATGGCACCTTTCGAGTGTCTTTATGGGTGTTCGTGTCATATGCCTTGAGTTGGGATCAGCTTCAGGATAGAGTCCTAGTGGGATCGGAATCAATCCAAGAAATGGAAGATTAAACAAAAACTGTAAGACAAAGGATCAAGGAAGCATAGGATCGACATAAGAGTTATGTCGATGCATGTCGTGTCAACCGTAGTTACGATGTGGAGATCAAGTATTTTTGCAGTTGAAACCGCATAAGAGTTCGATCAAGTTTGGAAAAGGGGATAAACTATCTCCTAGGTTCGTGGGATCCTACGAGATTGTGGAAAAGAGAGGCATGTGGCCTAATCACTAGCCTTGCCTGATTCTTGAGGCATATGCACGATGTATTTCACGTCTCTGTTGAGACATTATGATTAGTGATCCTACATGTTATCGCACAGTTTGTAGGATAGGTTTAGTAGCTTGGAAGTAAGACTCAAACTGGCGTAACAGGAGCTTCCCCACCCACTGTCACCTCGATGGGGAGCTCTTTCTATTTAGGGTGGCTAATCCCAAGGGAGACGTCCCTAGTAATCTGGGGTTTTGAAAGGTCTTAAGGTTTAAAGGATCAAGATGAGAGTTTCCTTTCAAAGATTACTGCCCAAAGAGATAGTCAAAAGATGAAGGTATTCCACTGAAGGGCACCTGTTTGTGAGACAAGGCAAATAAAACTAAAAAAGTGCAGCAGTGGTTAGTACTTCATAAACAAATGACAATCTTTGATATATATGAGCTATAATAAATGTAATTATTGACGAAGTCAATGATTGCTAATAAAGACAATGGCTTGTATTACTTCTTCAATAAATACAAAAAGATACTTGCTTTCAATGTATAAAATCAATCCTTATATTCTCACAATGCATCAAATATGCTCATATATAAATATTGTTGTTG
>JASDQU010101823.1:36536-50181 GCA_032191745.1 Picea mariana
TGTCCACACTCAATTATAACAGATCGAAGATGATTTATTCGCATTGACAACATCAATCCGAATACATTCAAAGCAATAGTTAGATGGGTTAATGAAGAGGTTACGATTTGAACCAAATACAATTATCTTGGACGAATTTGGGGACGAGCTATTACAACTCTCGTAGATGGTTACAGCTCATAGAAAAACAAGTTTTATTATATTCCATGGGCTATTTCAACCATCATCGATACTTAGCTAATCCTTTAAAATTGGAATTTAAATTGAATTGAAGATCTTGTGAATCATTTTTCTATTTTGGGTTATGAGTTATCTATGAATTAATTATTGAAATCACTTGAGAAAAATTCTATTTTCAATATGGATTTCATTTTAGATATCTCTAAATTCATAAAGATTATTGAAACCATTGGAGAATATTTCTATTTTCAATATGGATTTCATTTAGATATTTGGTATTTTTAGATATATCTATGTATAAAAGGGGAAGTGTGCCTTAGATGAAAAGGGGACACTAAGAGAAAGGAATTTGATACATCATGGGATGGAGACTTAGTTCTGAACTGTAATAGATATTTTTTTTTCCTGTTAGTATAATTTATCTTTACTTCCAACATATACATAATATATACATAATTAGTTTTTAGTGCTATATTTTTTTCAATCAAGCTATCATGTTATTATAATCTATCTTTAGTTCCAACATATACATGATTAGTTTTTAGTGCTATATTTTTTTCAATCAAGCTATCCTAGGAGTAAGGATGCACTCTTTGGTATGGTTCTTGTTTCTATATATGTTTGTGTTTATTATTTCTTATTTCTTATCAATTATATTCATAATTGTTGTTTACATTATTTTGGATTTCATTTTCATGTTTTGTATTTGAATATGTAGTTGACATACATGGGTAGAATTGGATTTGAAACTAGTCTATTAGAGAATGTTTACATAGTGATGGCATAGTGACTCATGAACTCAAAACAATTAACTTGTGACACATAATCCAACCACAAAATAGTGAGAAGAACCATTCATGTTATATGTATTCGCTACAAATCATGTAAATAATATGTCATCTAAAACAGGATCGAAGATCTCATATATATTGTAACATCCCACTCTTGCCCACACTGAACAAACTTATTCTTTGAGGACACTTGCTCGCAAGTGATCTGGATTATTATACTTTTGGGCATTTGATTATATTATGAAGCATTGTGAATTGATGACATGTTATTGTGCTGCATTGACATAGACATGTGTTATTGACTTGGTTTTATTGAGTGTAAAGAATTTTGGACCACGATGATGCAGAGGCATCGATGGAATCCCTTGGACTTTGGATCGAGTCAAGGAATGAACCATTGGGGTTTGATTGTTTTATATGTGATATTAGTGCATCTAATTAGATGATATGATATGGATATATTTCTGACATGATTTGTTGATGATGCAGGTTGATGATAGCTTGCCGACCAGACTCACATGTGGAGTAGAGGGGTCACGCACGACTACCAGAGATGTTGAAGGAGAGGTGTGGACAACAGCCCCGCCACAACCTACTAGCACTCTCACCGTGGCTCGAACTGTAGGTTAACGACTACCTAGTTTGAGAAGACCCACGATGTCGTGAGGACCAACTGCGACAGTCGCTCATGATGATTCTAAGGGGCACGCAATAAGACAAGGGCCTTATTCCTTAGAGGCCCTTAGTCTCCCACAAGATCACCTAGCGGAGTACTAATTCTAGGGTTTTTTTATGTCTACCAAGTCAGTCAAGAGGTGAGTGGCACCCTTGGAGCACATAGTGTGTCCTAAAAGGAATGTCATGCAAGAAAAATAGAACGAGGTGAGTTGCACCCTTGAAGCATGTAGTGCGTCCTGAAGCGCACGTCGCGCAAGGGAAACATAATGAGGCAAGTGGCAACCTTGGAGCACCTAGTGCATCCTGAAGGGCACATCACATTGTTAATTAATAAATGGATAAACCTAGATGGCCTTAGGATGAATAACATGATAAGAAAGATTTAAAACATTTCCCCTAATAAAATGTCACCCAACTTAGGAGAATAAAGTCTAGGTCTAAATTATATTTGTGATAAATTTTTTATCTATTTATTATATATATATAAATAGATAAAAATCTATTGGGATACAACTTAAAAATGGGAAATAATTGTTTTATTATATTATGCTAATTAAAAATTTATTCATTAAAAAGAAAAAGGGAAAAAGGGGTATGTTTCTCCACATGCCTTTTTGAGTATTAAATAAAAGGGAAAGAGAGGAATTTAAAAGATTTAGGAAACTAGGAAAAAGTGGGAAACATAAACGAAAGGGGAAACAAAGAAAAAGCGGAAAGACTAACTTAGTAAGGTGTCTAGCACTTAAGAACTTTCTAAAATCAAACTCAACTAGTAAATTAGTAATAGGGAAAGTCTTTAAAACTTGTAAGGGAATATGGGGACCCCTAGGAGCGATTCTAGGAATGATTTTAGGTGGGTGAGGAAATATGAGTAATTAATTAATTAAGGAAATTAATTTTTGGAGGAATGATGGGGATGGGTGACACATGTACGGGAAGGATTATTATGATTTAAATTATTAAACAATAATTAAAAGAGATTTAGGGAAAGTAATGGAAATAGAAAATCTATATAATGGAGGGAGGATAAGGATGATAGATCTCTTCGGTCATGCGTAACGTTATGATGCAAAAATCTATACTTGACTGACTTAGCTTATGGGAGTTGGGATACCCAGCTCGGTGAGGAGTGGTAGCTCATCCTTGCGAGGAGAGTTGGGAGCTAGCTGATTCTCTGGTTAGTGTGTGTGGCCCCTTTGCGGATTGGGGGGCTAAGTGGGAAGATGAGTACCCCTAGCATTGGCTGGAGGTATCAGTGAAGTCTCATCGGTCAGAAAGCGAGAGTTGCACGAAGTGCACTAAACATCAACTTAGAGAGGGCGATTGGGAAATGATATGCTTCCTTTATTGTTGCATGGTAGATTGTTAGTATGATTTATGCTTCTAGTTCTGCATGTTTATTTGGGTACGGAAAATGATTGTCTTAGCATTCTAGTTGATGACTGGAATTTTCCCCATAGCCTTTATCTCGATGTTGTTTTCCCATGGCCTTCGATCCCTGCATGTCTTGATCGTCCTATGGTTTATTGAATTGTGATGATTGTGGTTTATTTTTTCTTTTGTCCCTAGGTCATTAGTCCACTCCTGAGCAGTGGGCCAGGAGCCTGATCTACGGTCATCACTTCGGTGTTAATAGACCTATGAATCTAAACGCCGTTTTTTTGTGCGTGGATGATGAGCGAAGGAGGTTCTTGCCAGTCATCTAGCCCTGTTGGTTGTTCTAGGTAGTGGGTGGTCTGCATCTTGATGCGATTAATTAACCCAGCATTTTATTGATTGACGACGATTTTTTTTTAACTCTGCATTTTATATACGGGCTAATATTTGCTTTGCGTTTTTGTATCTGGAATGCGTTTTGTTGCTGGAAATTTTCTCTACGTTTTTATATATTGAATTTTGTTTCATTGTTGGAGGTATTATTGCCTGGCGATTTTGCCACTCGTTACCTCGGAGTATTTTTAACCTTTGATTGACTAGGGATGGACGCTATCCTCGACTGCGTTAATATCCGATTTTGTTTCCTTAAGCCTACGTTTTATTTTTTCAACAACATTCCCGTTAAGTGTATCCCACCCCCTTTTCTTTTGTTGCTACCTTGGTGAGTACTTCAACGAGATCCCAACGCCACGGTTGGAATGAGTTGTAGGTACTATGGATACTATGGAGCTATGGCGATTACTAATTAACAGTTAATGTGTAGCAACATGGTGTAGCCCTATTGTAAACCCATGAATGTTTTTAATAGTCGATTCCACACAAGAGTCTTGCAATTTCTGGCTTCCATGACTATTTCTACCCTGTACAATTTTCACCCATCCTTAGTATACTCTGTAGCGATTCACCTGGCATCACTTGACAACTTTCTCCTTGTTCGCTCTGCATGTACACGTACAGGGGCAGTGTTCTATACAAAACATCCTCATTATAGCATTCTTTAGGGCGATTGAAACTTAGCAATTTATCTTAGCGCTTTTATATGACGGGTAATGAAAATGGGTCAATGATTCCAAGCAGTCATTCTAGTGTTAGCAGTTGAATGATTGAAATCTTAGTAATTGCAATAAATATTACATAGGGATACCCGCAGAGACAATTACAGTAGCCTGATTACTGATTGTGTGTCAGACGTCCGCCTGCCAAATTTTAGTCATAGCAAGGTATTGCACACATGAATAAATGAAAAGGTAATCTTAATAGCAATGCATTCCACATAGGAATCAATGCAGAAATAAAATAATAGCTTGACTATTTGTTTATTCCAGAGATTTATTAAAAGTTCTGAACAATGACTTACTCGTATTGGTATCGACATCTTGGCAATTTTAACATGTCGACTATTTAAATGTTTATTGGCAGTCGTTATAGATGTCTGGATTAAAAGAATAGATTGGGTAGCATTCACATTGAACAACCGTTGAGATCTATGTATTTGTGAGGAGCATATTTATCCCTTATAGTTGCCAGTTGTTTAGTGGATACGTTGGTTAACTAACTCACACCTTAATCACAACGACTGCATTGCTTTACTTTGGCAGTTCCATAGAATGAAATCATATTAGATTTTTTCGGTTCAAACTGTGGTTATACTCTGGAAAAGATTCAATGTGTGAAGCTTTATTTGTCCTTTGTCCATTAGTAATTCATGTCTGGAAATTCGCACCTTTTCCTTACTAAAGTATGTGTTGAGATTGCTTATTAGGATTGTTCGAAGCCTTTTATTATTTGAATACGTAGGTTTCTAATTATAAAATTTTGTGTTGAATGGTATATTTATAATGGTCGAGATTTCACATTAGGAATGTGTTTAAACCTTTATTATTTTAATATGTAATTTTTTACACGATTAACTTAGTGGTTGTGTTGTTGATTTTTCAAAAAAATAAATTGTATAAGAATTTTTCTTACCCTTAAACTTTTATATAACATTTTTTATTATATTCTTGGCATGTGATTATATGGAAAAAGTTATGTTACTTATTATCTAGATTATACTTGTTTCGTAGATTATAATTGTAATTTTTTTTAGTTAGTAATTTATACCCTCAGTTCTTACTGGATTGGACTGGGAAAATTTATCGACAACAATAAGAATGATAGGGTGGGAAGAGTTAACTTAGGCAGGGATGATTTTAAGGGCTAAATTTCGCTCGTGGGCTAATTTTCCATGGTTTTTCCAAAAACAAGATTTGCTATTTCAAAAATGATTCACCCAAATTCTATAGGATAAAATTATTTTACCTTATAAATCGCCAAAATTTTATAAAACTATATAAAATCCTTAGAAATTTGAATATTTTTACAAAATTATCGTCAATCATTTATAGTTGGCATATGAAGGATTAGTAATATTCGCCAAGGTTTCTACATTTTAAAATAAATTTCCATCCTTAAAATCATCCCTGAACTTAGGCTTCCAAGAGTATTTGTTGAGTTGTTTTTCTTTCTTAATCATCTTGTAGTCTTGTGTCAGCTATTTCGGTCTCCTAGCGCATAGGTTGGGCTGAGTCTTTGGTCCAAATATGATGTGTTGTGCTAAGGTTATTGACGCGTCTATCACCTGGGGACGACATGATTCCTGATGAGGGGATCATGGCACACCCTATTGTATAGCGACAAGTGATAACTTGGCCAAAGTTGGTGTATTTTGTGTGGGTGTTGTCAAGCATTGTAAGATGCTTTTGGTGCATGGGTAGAATGCCCTCATGCATTTGGTTCACACGCCTTGAGGTTATAGTATTGTTCGCCAAGGTTGTTATGTCGGGAGGGGGATGTTGTCCCTTAGCTTGTAGGTATGTCTTGTTGCGTCGAGTGGGTATTCGTTCCTCCTGGTTGTTCTACGCCTGTTTCACCCAGTTTCCCTTGCGCCAGTGCATGGTGTCATAGTTTCCTGTTTTCCTAAACTATGTGCTTGCGTTCGTTGTCAATGGCGTGGTTAAACTGATGTCTTCATTGCCTTCTTTCCTAGAAAAAAAGTTCACTTCTACTTTTCTTGTAGTCATAATGATGGGGTCATTACATGTGTTATTAGATTAGGTTCAACCCTGCGATTGTGGATCACCATGCTTTCCACTGCAGTAAACTATGAGTATCAACCTAGCACTTCTTAAAACTTTAACGAGTTCAGGCGGTGATCTCGTTTAGAGGACACCTCAGAGGTTCGCAACGTGGTGTCGTGGAAGGAGGTGTGATGCCTGCAAAGGTTTCCACACCCTCGGAGTCGAACCCCCAAGGGGAAGGGCAAGTCCTTGGGCTGGATTCACTTGCTGTGAGGTATGATAATGGTCTGAAAAGACCCTTCCAAGTAATGTCAAAGAGCCTTGATTCACCAGTGGTATTGAGAGGAGGACAGGGCACTTATATCCCTGAGGGTCCATAGCGCGCCCTAACTAGTACCATTAGCATCCACCGAGAACTTGAGCTAGTTGAGTTCTCGAGTCCACGAGTGTCGTGGACGACTGTGCCATCGAGGCATGGTTGTAGAGCAAGTCGTTGTGCTTCATGTTTCGCAATTACGACCTCCATCCTGAAGGTCCGTAGAGTGGTCTTTTATCTCAAGGGGAGCGTTCTTCTATGTCGGAAGACGCTCCTGCCACTTTTAAGCATGGTCATCGAAGACATGTGATGGGAATGGTTTGAGGAACGGGTCCATGAGAGGTATCTCCTAAGGAATTCGTTGTGCGTCAACTCCATGAGTTCAAACACCTTACGACAGGACGGTTGTACGCTGCCCGAGTACGAGGCCCATTTTTGGAGATGCTTCAGTATGCTCTGCACCCTTATCGAGAAACTTAAGGTCAACAAGTTTGTGTTGGACTTAGCGTTGTAATTCAGCTTCTACTTTGGCTACCAGGATTGCTGGACCAAAAACGATGTGTTGGATTGTGGGGAGCCACATTACCAACATTTTTTCCCATAGGAAAAGTCCAGAGCATCTAGATTAATCGGACCCACTACCATGGGAGTTTTGGGCAAGGCCCATCAGATTCTTGTAGCGGTGAATAACTGCTAGGCAAAGCACCAGTCGACAGTGCTTGAGACGTCAGGTACCGTCGCTGACCAGACCCTTAGTATTTGATAGATCCCGGTACTACCAAGAGTTTCATCTCTGGTCCGACGCTAAAAGGGATTAAGGTAAAGGCAGTTGAACAGGATGCGTTTAGCTTTGTGGAGATGACTTCGAGAGCCAAACAGAAGGTTGGAGGAAAGGTTATGGGTTGTACCTTAACCTGGGAGATTTTCTCACCAGGGCCAACATGTATGTCATGATCTTAGGATCTTATGATGTCGTGATCGGTATGGACTGGTTGGAATCACATGAAACGATACTCAACTGTAAGATGAAGTGGTTGAGCTTGGTCGGTGATGAGGGACAAAGATGCATGATTGTAGGATGCAACCAAGGAGTTTCCTTGAGGTTCATCTCTTCCTTGCAGCTACAAAAGAGCATGCACAAGGGATGTAAGCTTTATGCAATCCTTGTGTTAAATGAGAAGGGAGTAGCAGAAATTCTAGAACACCTTCCTATGGTGAGAGAGTTTGTAGATGTATTTCTTGAGGAGTTACCTGGGATGCTGTTGAAGAGGGAATTGGAGTTTTACTATAGACCTAAAACCAGGGACTGAACTGATAGTGGAAACGACTTATCAGATGTCGACCCCGGAGTTACAGGAGTTGAGAATGAAACTGAAAGAATTACTGGACGTGGGACTGATACGTCCAAGTGTGTCACCGTGGGGTGCACCTGTTATTTTCATAGGAAAGAAGGATGGGTCGTGGAGGCTCTACATTGACTACCATCAATTCATCAAGGAAACAATTAAGGATCAATATCCATTGCCGAGAATAGATGATTTGTTGATCAATTGAAGGGTGCGACGGTGTTCTCAAAGATCGATTTGTGATCAGGGTATCACAGGTTGCGGATCAAGGAGGATGATGTCCCTCAGAGCGCCTTTAAGACAAGGTTTGGACATTATGAGTTTATTTTTTTACCGTTTGGACTGACAAACGCCCCAGGGGTATTTATGAGTTTGATGAATGGGGTGTTCCATGAGTGCTTGGACAAGTTCGTCCAAGTATTCATGAACAATATTTTGATTTACTCTCGGACAATGGAGGAGCATGACGAGCACTTGCGCTTAGTACTACAGTGTCTGCGAGAGCACAAATTGTATGGGAAGTTGTCCAAGTGATCATTTTATCAATCGAGGATTCACTACTTAGGACATGTCATCTCCAACGAAGGTATCATCATGGATCCAACAAATGTCGAGGCCATTATGGAATGGCCTACATCGACGAATGTCCCGGAAGTGCGTAGCTTCATGGGTTTAGCAGGATAGTATCGAAGATTCGTCGAGGGATTTTCAAAGATAACAAATCCGATCAAGGAATTGCAGAAGAAGAGCAAGAAGTTTGTTTGGACCGAGAAATGCACAGAAGCTTTTAGGAGGCTCAAGGAGTTGTTGACCACGACATCGATACTAAAGGTCCCTAACATGGACGCAAACTTCTTGGTATGCACTGACACATCCAAGGAAGTATTAGGCGGAGTCTTGATGCAAGATAGTCGAGTGATTGCCTACATCTCCAGGAAACTGAGAAGGCATGAGGAAAAATATATGACGCACGATTGGGATTTGTTAGTCATTGTATATGTCTTGAAGGTTTGGAGACACTACCTTGTTGGATGAAACTTTTGAACTAAGGGTGGACCATTGTGGAATACAACACATATTTACACAAAGCAACCTAAACACAGGACAATGACGTTGGTCGGAGTTTCTTAGCGAGTACGACTTCGAGATTACTTACATAAAAAGAACAGTGAATTGAGTGGAAGATGCATTGAGTCAGAGACCATGCATCTTTTCGGTGTTGCCTCTTCAGAAGAATCTACGTGAAAAGATTCTAACTTTAGAGCACGATGATGACTAGTACAAAGAGGTCAAGGGTTTTATCTGATAAAACACAATGATGGTACCAAGATTTGAAGGATTTATGTTTGACGACGATGGGTTATTGAGGTTTAAAAATTGGATTTAAGTACCATCGAACGACGAGTTGAGGAGCATGATCCTAGACGAGGCTCATAGAGTAGTATACATGGCTCACCCAGGAGTCACAAAGATGACGACGGACCTTAAACCCTTATTCTTATGGAAAGGAATGAAGGCAGACATAGTCAACTATGTGGCCAGATGTTTAGAATGTTAGTAGGTAAAAGCCGAACATAGACATCCAGCAGGATTACTACAGCCACGCGCTATTCCAGAATCAAAATGGGAGGTTATTTCGATGGATTCTATTGTTGGATTGCCACTGACGACAAGGAGACATGACTCGATTTTCATAGTAGTAGACACTCTAACGAAGATTTCTCACTTTATTCATCTGTGTATGACGTATCAGGCACCTAACATAACTTGAGTTTTCATCAGTGAGATGGTGAGGCTACATGGTGTGCCTAAGAGGATTATATCCGATCGAGGATCGATGTTTACTGGATGATTTGGAATAGTTTCCAAGAGGCCTTTGGAACCCAACTTAACTTTAGTTCTTCATGTTACCTAGAGATGGATGGGTAGACCAAACAAATGAACCATACCTTGGAAGATTTGTTGCGCATGTACGTGATGGACCAACAGAAGCACTGGGAAGAATTCTTTCCACTGGTAAAATTTGCTGATAACAACAATTAACAAGCGCCATTAAGATGGCACCTTTCGAGTGTCTTTATGGGCGACCGTGTCAGACACCTTGAATTGGGATCGGCTTGAGGATAGGGTCCTAGTGGGACCTAAATCAATCCAAGAAATGGAAGATCAAATGAAAACTATAAGACAAAGGATCAAGGAAGCATAGGATCGACAGAAGAGTTATGTCGATGCGCATCATGTCGACCGTAGTTACGATGTGGAGATCGAGTATTTTTGTGGTTGAAACTGCATAAGAGTTCAATCAAGTTTGGAAAAGGGGATAAACTATCTCCTAGGTTCGTGGGATCCTACGAGATTGTGGAAAGGAGAAGCCTATGGCCTAATGACAAGCCTTGCCTGATTCTTGAGGCATATGCACAATGTATTTCACGTCTCTGTTGAGACATTATGATTAGTGATCCTACACATGTTTGACTTGAGAACCTTGTGGATGTCGGATGAGGGTGTGCTAACGGCTGAGCTGATCTACATACTGGATCATCGCTTTTGACATCTATGGTGTCGAATAGTAGATCAAGTCTAGGTTGAGTGGAACAACTATAGTCTGCACTCGGCAACCTGGGAGGATGCATACGATATGTGCCAGAAATTTCCATTTTTGTTTGATAGATAGACTTATGATATTGTGATACCCATTATTTCAGCACTTATATACTGTGAAACTTCGGGACGAAGTTTAGACCAAGAGGGGTTGTTTGTAACATCTCGCTCTTTTGCACACTAAACAAACTTATTCTTTGAGGACACTTGCTCGCAAGTTATCCAGATTATTATACTTTTGGGCATTTGATTATATTATGAGGTGTTGCGAATTGATGACATGTTATTGTGCTGCATTGACATAGACAGGTGTTATTGACTCAGTTTTACTTAGTGTTCAGGATTTTGGACGACGAGGATGCAGAGGCATCGATGTAACCCCTTGGACTCCAGAGAGATTCAGGGTTTGAACCATTGGGGTTTTCTTTTTTTATATGTGATATTATCACATCTGATTAGATGATATGATATGGATATATTTCTGACATGATTCGTTGATGATGCAGGATGACGATGGCTTGTCGACTAGACTCACATGTGGAGTAGAGGGTTCACGCATGACTACCAGAGATGTTGAGGGAGAGGTGTGGACAACAACCCTGCCACAACCTACTATCACTCCCGTCGTGGCTCAAACTGTAGGTTAATGACTACCTAGTTCGAGAAGACCCACGATGTCGTGAGGGCCGACTGCAACAGTCGCTCACAATGATTCTAAGGGGTGCGCAATAAGGCGGGGTCATTATTCCTTAGAGTCCCTTAGTCTCCCATAAGATCACCTAACGGAGTATTGAATCCAGGGTTTTTTTATGTCTACCAAGTCAGTTAAGAGGTGAGTGGCACCCTTGGATCATGTAGTGCACCCTGAAGGGAACGTCGCGCAAGAAAAATGGAAAGAGGCGAGTGGCACCCTTGGAGCATGTAGTGCGTCCTGAAGGGCACATCGCACAAGGGAAACAAAATGAGGCGAGTGGCACCCTTGGATCACCTAGTGCGTCTTGAAGGGCACGTCGCATTGTTAATTAATAAATGGATAAACTTAGATGGCCTTAGGATGCATAACATGATAAGAAAGATTTAAAACATTTCCCCTAATAAAATTTCGCCCAACCTAGGAAAATAAAATCTAGGTCTAAATTATATTTGTGATAAAAATTTAATCTATTTATTTAAAATATATATATAAACTAAAAATAAAATAAATAATAATGATAATATTCATTAATCGTGTGACAAGAAAGGAGTAAGAAATTATATTATTTTATAAAAATCTATTGGGATAAAATTTAAAAAGGGGTAATAATTGTTTGATTATATTATATTAATTAAAAATTTATTCATTAAAAAGAAAAAGGGAAAAAGGAGTAATTTTCTACACATGCCTTTTTGAGTATTAAATAAAAGGAAAAGATGGAAATTTAAAAGATTTATGAAACTAGGAAAAAGTGGGAAACATAAAATAAAGGGGAAACAAGGAAAAAGCGGAAAGACTAACTTAGTAAGGTGTCTAGCACTTAAGAACTTTCTAAAATCAAACTCAACTAGTAAATTAGTAATAGGGAAAGTCATTAAAACTTGTAAAGGAATATGGGGACCCCTAGGAGCGATTCTAGGAATGATTTTAGGTGGGTGAGAAAATAGGAGTAATTAATTAATTAAGGTAATTAATTTCTGGAGGAATGATGGGGATGGGTGACACATGTATAGGAAGGATTATTATGATTTAAATTATTAAACAATAATTAAAAGGGATTAAGGGAAAGTAATGGACTTAGAAAATCTATATAATGGAGGGAGGAGAAGGATGATAGATCTCTTCGTTCATACGTAACTTTACGCTGAAAAAATATATACTTGATTGACATAGCTTGTGGGAGTTGGGATACCCAGCTCGGTGAGGAGTGGTAGCTCGACCTTGCGAGGTGAGATGGAAGCTAGTTGATTCTCTGGTCAGTGTGTGTGGCCCCTTTGTGGCTCGGGGGGATAAGGGGGGAGAAGAGTACCCCTAGCATTGGCTGGGAGGTATCAGTGAAGTCTCATAAGTCGAAAAGCAGGAATTGCACGAAGCACGTGGGACATTAAATCAGAGCGAGCGATTGGGAAACGGTAAGCTTCCTTTATTGCTACATGGTACATTGTTAGTATAATTTATGCTTTTAGTTCTGCATATTTATTTGGGTACGAAAAATGATTGTCTTAGAATTCTAGTTGATGACTGGAATTTTCCCCATAGCCTTTAGCTCGATGTTGATTTCCCATGGCCTTCAATCCCTGCATGTCTTGACCTATATATGGTTTATTGAATTGTTATGATTGCAGTTTATTTTTTCCTTCATCCCTAGCTCATCAGTCCAGGCCTGAGTAGTCAGCCAGGATCCTGATCTACGATCGTCACTTCAGTGTTAATGGAACTATGGATCTAAACGCCCTTCTTTTTTGTGCGTGGATGATGGGTGAAGGAGGTTCTTTCCAGTCGTCTAGCCCTGTTGGGTTTTCCAGGTAGTGGGTGGTCTGCATCTTGATGCGATTAATTAACCCTGCATTTTATTGATTGACGACAATTTTTTTTAACTCTGCATTTTATATACTGGCTGATATTTGCTTTGCGTTTTTGTATCTGGAATGCGTTTCTGGAAATTTTCTCTAAATTTTTATATATTGAATGTTGTTTCATTGTTGGAGGTATTGTTGCCTGGCGATTTTTCCAATTGTTACCTCGGAGTACTTTTATCCTTTGATTGACCGGGGATGGACTCTATGCTCGACTGCATTAATATCCGATTTCGTTTCCTTAAGGATGAGTTTTATTTTTTCAACAACATTCCTGTTAAGTGTATCCCACCACATTTTCTTTTGTGTCTACCCTAGTGAGTACTTCAACGAGATCCCAACGCCATGGTTCGGACGAGCCGTAGGTTCTATGGATACTGTGGAGCTATGGAGATTTCTAATTAATAGTTAATGTGTAGAGACATGGTGTAGCCTTGTTGTAAAACCGTGAATGTTTTTAATAGTCGATTCCAAACAATAGTCTTGTAATTTTTGGCTTCCATGATTATTTCTGTTAAATATAATGTAACCTCAACAGTCTGACTGTACACTGCCAGCTGTTCTGGCCAGCTGTACTTTCTATTCTTGTTTTGCTTGAGCCTATTTAGCTCAGCTATTTCCCATTGCATTGTAATCTCTTCAGTTCTTCTTACATTCTAATATACTATTTTTTGTTCTATTCTTTCT
>JASDQU010101823.1:50281-72389 GCA_032191745.1 Picea mariana
TCTACAGTTAATTCCTATCTAACAACATTAATTCAAATAAATGCCTTCCTATCTGCTAATACAATACAACTGCGCTTGCTTTGAATGCCTCCTCCAAACGACGGCGCAGCAATCTCCAAAGCATTTCAAAATGTGTGTGCTGGTACTGTCCAGCTGTAGGTTCTTTCTCCGTGCGCGCTGGCTCGCTTGATGACGTGTAGATGCTCCTGCATCACCTGGGGCTAGGAGTTAATTTTTATTTTAATAATACCTTTTAGGTCATATTAGGTTGCATCTGCAAATAAATCATCATTACATAAACCCTGGTATGGACGACTTAAGGCCTTTATGATTAAACACTGTAAGAGAATAATTTGGAACTATGTTGATACCACACATATCACCTGAGAACATTATCATCTATACTTACATGATTCATTAATACCATCTTTTTTTTGTGTTTTGAATTTATGAATCTGCTAAAAAATAGAGTTAGGACAAGTAAAAGTTTTAAGGGATCAAATGAAGGGATTTTCAAAAATTGTTTCTAAGGTATATGTTCATAGAAATATAGTTTTTAATCCAAATTGAATAACTTAATTTTAATATCATACGAACAATATTTTTCTGAAATTAATAACATCCTATCCTAAAATCTACATTTTTAAAACTCTACCTCCTAGACTATTCATCAGTATTTTTGACATATCACTTAAAAATATTTTTAAAACATGTTTCTAGTGGATCTAGAGAGATGAATTTACTTCCATATCCCATTGCAATAATTCCATTCAGACATCAAATGAAAAATGTATGCCCATCCTGATTGTTGGCATAGGCTGGAAATTGAAATCAACATTGTCATGCAAGTTCTTCCTCAATAGATTTGACATATCATACCAGTGTACTTCTAAAACCTATTTATACTGTATATTTCCCTTTGAATCCAATTCAATTTGGATTTGGAATCACTCCAATCATATATTGTATAGAAAATTTATCATTGAAACACTATTGGGTAGCCTAGGGTGGCCACCTCTCCTTAGTGTGTTGAAAAGGACAACTTCTTAAAGAATCATTTTGAGATAATTTTTTTACACATTAATTGAAATCATTATTGATGGAAGAAAAAATTCTCCATCCCTCTTTTAATCTAGAATATCAACTCATATTATAATAAAAGTACCATTTTGTTTTGTAGGTCACCAAACGATCAACAAGGTCAACATATCGATGAGGACTGACTTTTGAAGAACGAATTGAAGCTTCTATTAAAAAGGGAATTCCATCAAGACATGCCAACAAAAGAGAGTGAAATATATTATGGTGACTCCTTTAATTAACATGTATGAAGTTCAAGTTCTTAGGATCTTGCTATGGAAAAACTCCAGTTGTTGACCAACAACAAAAGACATTTCATAATGTTGTAGATAGAAAAAGTACAAGTTAAATGAAGAGTTGTATTTTAATATAAAGCGAGGAAAAAGTGCTACATAACTCAAGAGGAATTTCTACATAAGAAATAGAATCCATCATACCTCTCATCATCCTTATTCCTAGTCTCTATCCATCAACTTTATTCATCACCGATAACATTGTGGCACAAAAAAATTGTTACAAAAGACTTAATATTTTCTTGTGCTATAGAACCATGGTATGCCAATGCATTTTCTTCTTCTCAACTTAAATATTATTAGAAACTGAAAATTAATTTTCCTAACTTATGTCATTGACATTGGAGACATATAGTTTTCCCCAGACCTTCATAGAAAAATCCTTCTTTCCAACACTTCTATAAAATCAAAACTTTAGCCTAGGTTCTCTTGAACAATTCTACACAAATGATTCCATAATTTCCTACTCAATACACCCATAAACCACAAAATAAATTAACTTAGCCAACTTACAATGTCGAGATACTTGGTTATGAAAAAAGAGAAAAAAATAAATAAAATGTTGGCAGTGAAAGCATGTTTATAGGTGTCACTATAGCTTAGGGTGCTAGAAAACCAATATTTTGTTGGAATACCTTGGTTTAAATAAATTCTAACTATGAAAACCATTTGGGCCTAGTTAGACAAACCTTGTTTCAAAACCTACTTGTTGGTAGATGAGGTTTGCAAAAATAAAAATAAATTGAAAAATCTTAAATTTGTTCAAACACTAATACATATGGGGTCAAAATTTGACAAAATATTATGACGATATGGGTTAAATTAATCATACCATCGTATATTACTACAATTTCAATCATTTTTTAGGGATCCTCGATATTCGTCGTGCTTCCGATTCAATTATTCCATCACTGCTTTTGCAACACGAGTGGCACCATATATTGACGGGCTTCCATTCTCTTGTGATGAATGTTCATCGATATATCCCTGAAACATTGGTCGATATATCAAAGAAAGTGATTTGATAGATCGATTCACTTTCATCACAAGAGAACGAACATCTATCGATATACCAACAAATTCTGTGGGTCTTGAAAAAAACATATAGTCATTTGAAAGTGTTTAACGGTCATTGAATTAGCCAGCTTTGACATGGTCAAGGTGCATCAGAAGTTAGATATTTTGACATTTTTGTTGTAGGTGCGACATCTATAAAGGCTTAATTGTTTGGTCATTTTTCAACACATGTAATAGTCTCTTTTCTATGACCTGCACCTGGTTTCACATTGAATTATTGATTTATATATCTTAGATTTTGGACGTACTTTGAAGGTTATAAATTTTTAATATTTCTTTGTCTTGTTTTGAATACTCATGAAATTGGATCCGAGCTAATTAACCCATCTTAGGCCCTATTTTTTGAGGGGACACAATTTTAATTTGTCTAGGAAATAGGTATGAACATGTCTACTCAATTGCCATTCGCTTAGTTCTCTTTTATAATTATTTAATTATTTTCTTACTTTATTATAGTGAAGATTTGAAGCTTATGTGGTAGAATTTTTTATATTTATATGGTTAATTTTGATCTCTTGAGTAATTTTTGACTAGTACTCTTATGAACATTTAGTAAATCAATGTCGACAATGGCTTGATTAACTATAGATGTACAAATGGGGTCAATATTAGATGACATTTGTACTGTAAGAATATATTTGCATATTGTACTTATATTGCATCTTTAGTTGTTTTTGTTGTAATATTAAATCCCAATGCCAAATAATATTAACAACATTATGGATGAAGAAAATTAAAGGAAGATTTCTAGGTTAAAGGTGGTATTGGAGGCAAATGGTAATGAGAAACTTGAATGTCATTGCAATAAATGCAGGGGATTTAACAGAAGAAGTCTTGTAAGAAAAATAGTTGAGAGACATTGTTGGATAAATGGGCACATTTAAGGGGTTCACATATCACCCCATTATAATTTATTCATTATTGTATATTTTCTTTGTATTGAGTGTATTTATAAAATTTTCTTTTGTTTTAATATTTGTTATATATATTAATTTTATTGATTGTTTGTAATTATAAATAAAAATCCTCCTAGGTGTGTGGCACGAGAGAATGTACCTAGTAGTAGTATAAATATTATTGTACAGGTCGAGGAAGATGGCCATATGGATATTGAAGATCATCATGATCAAGTTAATTATAAACAATAATATGACACCAATAATACTATTGATACATATGACAAGAAAAATATATTGATCTAGGAAATCTTTTCTCCTATCAATGAGGACAAATTTGATAATATTCATGATGTACCTTTGCTTCAGAAGTAACAACAACCCCTTTATGAAGACTCAAGAAAAAATATTCTATCAACTATAATGTTGTTCGTGAAATTGAAGGTATTGAATGGTTTGTCAAATACTTGTCTCACACAGATCCCACAGTGAGTAACAATATAATTCATCACATATACGTAAAGGTTGAAATTATTTTTCTCTTTTTTAGTGTCAATTAATGTGTAATATATTATGGATGTGATGTTTTTTATTACTATTATTTACATTAACTAGTTTTTTTTATGTTGTATATTGTTAGGTGAATTTTTCTTATCATCGCCAAATAATCTACCTCGCACATACCAAGACTTATCTTCCATTATGAAATATATCATAATGGAGTATTAGGATATTGATGCATGTTCTAATGATCATATTATATGTTATGAACAATAGGCATCGAAACTGAAATTCCCACAATGTCAAATCAATATATATCAAACCGATCAAGTAACAAAAAATGTGCCTTACAAGGTCCTTCATCCTATTCTGATAATTCCACATTTGCACCAATTGTTCAAGTGTGAAAGCATAGCACAATTTATGGATTTCCATGCATGGCATAAAATTGAATATGGTGTTCTTCGAATGCCTGTAGATGCTTTTTAATTTAGGAACATCGAAGAAAGACGATTGATTTTTAAAGAAGAACCTTGTAATGTTAGGCCTCCATTGGTAGTTGATGGTATCAATCCATTTGGTGAGCTCACGTATATTTTTTTTTTGTTAAGTAAGAAGAAATTATATTAAGATCCTTCAAAAAACTGGTAGTAGTGCCAGAAAAGATTCATAAGCAGTATGGCAGCACTAGACTTCCCCAACAGAGGGGAAACCAGTCCAGTTAGCCTATAAAGTATGCTAATCAGTTCTAAAACTAAAAAAGATAGTAAGTAGGAACTGTTCTTACGATAAAGCTAACTAAGATTGACAAAATTTGCCTATAAAACATGATTAAACACCTGGCTGGTAACCCTGGCTCATGGCTGAGAGTTCCCCCGGCCACCGTTCTTCATCTATGTAGGTCGACCCTGAGTCCCAGATCATCCCGTCCTTCATTATGTCCATTGCTCGCTCGGCTTCTTGAGTCTCTAGCTGCTGTTGTCGACTCGCCGAATCATCTTTTTCCACCTCGTTGGTGGAGCATTCCACCCCAGTTTTCTCTGCACCCTTTTGCTTGATGTCGCCTTCCTTAGTTGCCGTGCTGGGCGTCTCCTCTGAGGGCACTCCATCCGGGTGAGAGGGGAAAGTTGCACTCATGGAGGCCAGGAGGTGAAGGAGAGTCGCCACCTTGTTGTTGGTAGAGTGCACCCGAAAGTGGAGGTCGTCTACCTCCTTACGTAATTCAAACACCAGGCTGTAAATGTTTTCGAGATTGTCCCTGAGTTGCACTCCTGTGCTAGAGACGGGATTCTGGTGAGCATAATTCCCTGGTCTATGGGGAGGAGGGGGACCTTCTGTGGAGCTCCAGGGTGGATCCACGACTGGTGGGAGGGCAGGTATCAATTCTACGGAGGCAGGGTCAGGACGCGGAGGAGGATTAGCTATCCAAGGGACAATTACCATAGTATGTGGCTGCATACCAGGAGGTGAAAGAGAGGGCCTGCGAGGCCTCCAGGGAGAGCCCCTCTATGGCCTCCCCCGTTCGCGGGGCATTGGATCAGGCACGAGAACGAGGTGCAACAACTCGCAGGGTGCGTGGAGACTAAAAGAGCTATCAAGGAACCAAAGGAAGTGGATGATATCCTCCCAAGAGCTCAGAGGGGGACGCTCATCGCCCCTTGACCAAAGATTGTGGGTGTAAATCTGCGTGAGAGCCATGATAAGAAGTTCTAAATGGAGGGGAAGCGGTGTAACTGCGTGTAGTATCAAGCTAATGCTGGAGGGAGGTGACAGGAATCAGCACGGGCCCATCACGTGGCCTCGTGCATGATGGGATGGTGCCAGCCTCCTCCGATCGCCCCGTGTCATCTGGGGGATGGTCTACCGCAGCAGACCTGCTAATACAACATTGGAGGAGTGGGTGATCCGGGTCCCTTCTTGAGTGGCATAGAAGCTCTGGTCCATTCCAGGTAGTGCCTAAATTTGCTATATCATCTGCCACTTGATTCGCCTTCCTTCTGATGTGGGAGGGGATGATAGCTCGATTTGGTAGCAATAAATCGGAAAGAATCTGCAATCCAAGGGAAAGTCTCCAACTAGGCGCCAATCTGTCCGGATGCACTCCATTTAGAATTCGGTGCAAGATGTTGATTATGATTTGAGAGTCCCCTTCGACTATAAGCTTAGTGAAGCCATTTGTGCGGGCTAGGCTCAGTCCTTTGAGAAGTCCCCAGAGCTCTGCGTTATTGTTTGTTGAGTGCCCAAGGGAGCCTGCGCTGATGATCAAGATGTGTACGCGATAATCGCGGAAGACTATACCATAGCCTTCATCTCCAGGGTTGCCTTTTGAGGCCCCGTCGAAGTTAAGCTTAATGTAGCCTTCCGGAGGAGGAGACCAGTGCAAGGGACTTCGGTACGCAGGTGGGCTGGTGATGTGTGCTGACAGAAGGGGATGTAGCACCCATTGTTGAAAGATAGGGCGTTCAGAAGGTGAAACATTCATATCTTCTGCAGACCATTGCTGGATATTGATCATCTCCCGGATATTATTGCGATAGAGGTGCCAGCATTGCTGCCACTGGAGGGAATGGCCTTTGAAGATTCTTTTGTTCCTCTCCTTCTAGGTATGCCATAGGATAAATCCTGGAATGAGTTGCCAGATGCGATTTAAGATGGGGGATTGGAAGGCCTCATCCCTCCAGTTCATTAGCATTCCATGAATGTTGTCCCTATTTCGATTAGAAGTGCGCATGATAAGCGCTGCCTGGTCCCAAACCTGGGCTGTCAAGGGGCAAGTATTGAGGAGATGGTTCAGAGTTTCCTCTGCTTTTCCATAAAGAATGCAGATAGAGGGTCCCACAAAACCACGTTTCATTAGATTGTCCCATGTCAAAATGCTAGAATGGAGAACTAGCCAGAGGAAGAGAGTGACTTTTGGCCAGTTCTTAAGATTCCAAAGTTTTTGCCAGGTTGTCGTGTTTGGGAAGGGGTCCGTTATAGTTTTGACTAGGTAGGCCTCATGTGTACTGAAAGTTCCCTGCGGTCGGTGTCCCCACCTGAGGATATCGTCCCCCTCGATTTTGGGTATTTTTCTTTTGGCCATCTCCTTTTGCCAGGGTTCCAAGTCCACGTGTGCCCCCAAATTGAGGCGTTCCCTGTCCAGGTGCCAACGTCGCCAGGTGTCCTCCCGGGTGGAGTCCTGCCAGTAGTTAGCGACAGTTGTGAGGCCCACTCGAATAGCCTAGGTGCAGATGTCTTGGGCCCAATCTTCAATAGCCAGGACTGACCATTGCTGCCAAGAGTCTTGCCAGAAAAGCGTTGTCTCCCCATTCCTAATCTCCCAGAAGGCATGCCAAGTTACTAGCTGTCTGTTCTGCTTGGCCGCAGTCCAAATTAGGGAGCCTGGGTCATCCCCATTCCATCTAATAAGGTCCCTCTCAGCTATATTTGGGGTATATTTCTTCCTCCAAAGTCTGGCCCAGAGGTCCTTAGGATGTTTTAGCCAGCGCCACCAGATTTTAGCACTGAGAACCTTATTCATTATGAAGGGGTCCCTTAGACCTAGGCCGCCTTGTTCCTTTGGGCAGCACAGTTTATCCCAGCTTACCAGTGCCATCTTCTTCCCTGTGTTGAGGCCATGCCAAAAGAAGTTTCTTTGCATATTTTTTATGCTTGAGAGGACGAATCTAGGAGCAGCCAAAGCTGAGAAATGATAAATTGGGAGGGCTTGAAGAACAGTTCGGAGCAAAGTAAGACGACTGGGGAGGTTTAAGACTCTGAAGGTCCAGGAAGAAAGACTCTTGGTGAAGGAGGCGAGTAGATGCTCCCAGGAGGAGTTCCGGAGGGCATTGTCAATAAGGGGGATTCCCAGATATTTGGACGGAAGGGAGCTTCGAGAAAAACCTAAGATTTCAGAGATATGATGCTGGACAGGAGGGGGCGTGTTGAAGAAGAAGATTTGGGATTTTCCTTTATTGCAGTCTAGGCCTGAGGCTTCTGAGAAGGAGAGAAGGATCTCCTGAATGGTATTGGCCTCTCGGGCCGTTGGGCTGCCCATCAGGAGAGTGTCGTCCACGAACTAGCTGTACAAGATAGGCGGGGTGATACCGTGGAGGGGTAGACCGGTCAACAGGTTTTTTTCCACTGTGGCATGTATTGAGCGACTGAGACCTTCAACAAGGATGATGAATAGGAAGGGGGAAAGAGGATCGCCTTGTCTGATTCCTCTAGAGGGGGAGAAAGGATGGGAGGGGACACCATTGACTAGCAGTGAAAAGAAGGCCGTGGAGGTAATATTCATAATCTAGTTTACCCAGCTCTGATCAAAGCCAAAGGCTAAGAGCATTTCTCGCATGAAGTTCCATCTTATCTTGTCAAAAGATTTAGAGGGATCTAATTTAAGGAGCATACCTAGAGTCTTGGTCTTTTACAGGGAATGGATTACTTCGTGAGCCAAGATGACGCTGTCCAAGATCTGTCTGCCCTCTACATATCTGGATTGTTCCAGGGAAATGATTGTTGGTAAAATAGGCTTGAGTCTGTGGGCTATGATTTTTGTAAGAAGCTTGTAGATAACATTGCACAAGGCTATAGGTCTAAATTGCTACGGATGGTGTGCATTCCCTTCCTTGGGAACTAAGGTGAGGAAAGTAGCATTGAGGGCTTGGAGGATCTGGCCAGTGGCCCTTGAATCTTCCAGAATTTCCCAGACTTTAGTCTTGATCATTGGCCAGCAATGATGAAAGAAATCGCTGGTAAAGCCATCCGGGCCTAGTGCCTTGCATTTGGGTGTGTTATGAAGTGCCTCATCCACTTCTTCAATAATAATAGGTCGGAGCAGCGCAGAGTTCTGTTCCTGAGTGACCAAGGAGGGCACGTTCCTTGTGATTTTGTTGATGGCCTCACGCCTATCCGGAAGGGGTTCTGTGAGGAGATTTTGAAAGTAGTCTACCAAGGTTGCCTCCATGTCCTCATGGGAGTTGATGGATTCTCCCTCATCCGAGATAAGATGCGTAATATTATTGGAGTGCCGTCTCTGGATGACAGTTCTATGAAAGAATTTTGTATTACGTTATCCTTCCTTGAGCCACTGGACGCGTGATTTATGCTTCCACAAGATTTCCTCTTGTCTCTTCCTGGCCTCGAGCTGTTGGTTTATTTCCATCTCTTGTTTTTTTAGCTCATCAGTTAACCCATGTTGCCTGATTTGATGTTGAATCTCGCCTAATTGCTCCCTTAGCTTTTTCTGGGAATCGAAGATGTTGCCAAAGGTATGCTTGATCCACAGTTTAAGAATCTGCTTGAGGTTTTTTAATTTTTGCTGAAATCTGAACATTTTGGATCCACGTTGGACCGCTGCCTCCCTCCACCAGTTATGGATGTTTGCCTGGAAATCTGGATGCTCTAGCCAGAACTGTTCAAACCTGAATGGTTTCTTACCAGGTGTGGCCGGGACATCCATCCATAGTTTAATGGGCCAGTGGTCTGAACCGAAGAGATTCAAAATTGTGGCTTCCATGGCCATTCCCTCCAGCATAAGGGAATCAGAGATGAGGAAGCGGTCTAGCTTGCAGGYGATTTGGTGTGTCCCGGTTCTTCTGTTTGTCCAAGTATAAGTGCCATTGCTAGCGTCCAGATCCATGAGATGAAGGTCATCAATGAGGTTGTTGAAKGCCTTAGAATCTCTTTCCAGTCGTCTGGATCCCCCATTATTCTCCTCCAGCCCTCGAATGATGTTGAAATCGCCCCCAATCGTCCAATTGTTGTACTGTGTTAGAGTGGACGTATAATGCAGGCTTCTGAGGAAGTCTTGCTTGTCCCTCGAGCTGGCTGGATCGTATACAATAGTCAAGTATCCCGGCTTGTTTGAGCCTATGCATCTGTAATCCGCTGTGATGGACCATTTAGTGGCAAAGAAATTTTCCATTATCACCTCCCTGGTGTTCCATAGTACAGTCAAGCCCTCGGCGGTGCCTAAGGCATTGATTGAGGCAGCTCGTCCTTGCCTCCAACAAAAAGGAAGGAGCTTATCTATGTCTTCTGACGAGCATTTTGTTTCCTGCAACATGACTATGTCTGATTTTTCTGTCATGATCATATCCTGTAGCATTTTCTGCTTGCTACGTCCATTGAGGCCTCTGATATTCCAGGATATGATCTTCATAATGACGGGGGGGTGGGGAGTAGAGGAAAACTATCCGAGATCAAGTGGATTTGTCCTGAATTCACCATATAATTGCCTATTTCCTGTATGAGCTTGTTGGTGGATTTTCGCCCCCTTTTTTTCTCATCTTTCTGAGCTTTTCCTGGGTTTTTCGGTTGTGTGGTCTGGATTCCTAAGGCTTCGCTGGCTCGGGTTGAAGATCCAACTGAAGAGTTGAGATAGACCTTGTGTACTTTTCTTAGTTGATCCTTGGGAATGGTGTAGAGTTTTTGGTGTCTGTATGCATGCTCCAGGTGCTCCAGGTCCACTCCAGCTAGGTCATTTTCTTCCAGCTCTATCTCCGCATCTCCATCCTCTGTCTCCTGTACCTCCTGTGTGTTCTAGGATCCACTTGGGTGTAGAGGATCGGGGTCCTTGCTCTGCTGAGGAGTTCCAGTCTCTGCGCTTGGATCTTGAATCCCCAGGTTCAGGGGAGGTGCACTCGGGGTCACGGTGGTGGGAGTATTCTCCAGCTGATCTTGTAATATGGCGTACTTATTGATAGTAGAAAGATATTTACTTACTTGGGCGGGTTGTCTCTTTCCTCCTTGTTGCCTTTTCCCTACGGGCTATACGAATTTGTCTTTATCTTTTCCCTCCTTGTCCTTGCCATTTTCTGAGTTCCCATCCTTCTAGACCGCATTGAGGGGGCATTCCCAGAAAAGATGATCGTGTTCATGGCATTTCCTGCACCGGAACGGAATGTGTTCGTAGTCAATGGTCTGGGTCCAATCTTCATATTGATATTCAAGTATGATGGAGTCTGGGAGTGGCTTAGAAATGTTCAGGTATACACAGATTCGCGCATAGGAGGTGTAGCGTCTCTGCTTGTTGGCTTCTGAAGACTTGACGTAGATGCCAATGGTATTGCCTATGCCGTCCAGAACTTCTTCCAGCCAGAATTCCTGTGGAAGGGAGTATAGTCAGATCCATATAGGTGCATGAGAAAAATCCTCCTTCTCCGGGCTGAACTTCTCAGTCTAGAACCGCAGGAAGAGACCCGTGGAGTTGAAGAAGTACGGCCCCCCGTCAAAGATACAGTTTCGATCCTCAAGGTTATGGAATATTACTGTGAAAAAACCCTTGGAACCCAGTTGCAAATCATAATGTCCTTTTGGTCTCCACCAGTACTGGATCCATTCAATCAGATCCCATTCGACAGGCCAGAGCCCCAGAAATTTCCCAACTAAAGCATAATCCCTCATGTATTGCTTTTGTTCTTCTATGCGCGGTGAACTAATAACATATTTTGGTGCTTGTGGTATGCACTTACCTGGTAACCAAGGAGGCGCCATAGAAGAGGGGCTGGCTTCTTTCTCTGGGTTGATATCCATGTCGTGGTCCTTGAAGGTGCTTCCTCCATCAATTTTGAGCGCAGGTCGGACGGTGGTTCGAAAGATGGCCATTTTATTTCCTCTGCTGTATTTCCATTTGCCGTGACTCGGCTGTAGGAGGTGCCTGTTGGCCCCCCCTCCTTGCGTGACATGAGCCCCAACGGGGCTATGGAAGGAGACGCACGGCGCAGGGCGACTGCTAACCCTCAAGTCGCTATTCAGAAAGCTGCGAAAACCCTAGGAATAGGACTGAATTTTCACCAATTCGGTTAATCAAAACTATTCTTGAGCTCACGTATATTTACTCAGTGTGACATATTTTTTTTTATAACCAATAACCTTCCTCCTTGGATGCAATAAAGAGACAACACACAATGTTGGTGATGATTGTCCAAGGTATTTGTTACAAAATATTTTTTAATGTAGTGCCATTTCGTTTGTGTTATTCGTTTCTTTATTTATTATACATATACAAGGTAGTAATTACTTGTACTTTCAACCAATTAGGTAAGTGCCAAGTGAAGTATATGAATGTATATATTGAGTGTCTTATCAATGAGCTACGAAAGTGATGGGATGGAATCACTATGTATGATGTCTCTAGACCGATAGGGAAAAAATAATTTCAATTTCGTTGAATACTTACATGGACGATTCATGACACCTCAGGGATAACACATTTTTGTGGTATGTAACACACCACTGAACTTTAATAGTATATAATTTTATGAAAATATTATGCATAGTGTTTCTTAAATATTAAATCCCTATTATATAACTAATAGTTGTCACATATTTAGTCTATATCTTGCAAGTCTTCAAACAAAGGGTAGATTTGCATGTCCAGTTTGTGGTCATAGGATGAAATCTCGTCATTCAATAAGTTTAGGAATGGAGGTGTTTGATGAGTATAATAACTTACTCCCTAAGAAACATAGGTATCAAACTACCAAAAAAATACATTTTCAATGGGAAAGAAGAGACTGAAATAAAACCACGAAGAATGAAACCTCACCTATGAAAGTTGAAATATAATAGAAATCATCAAGGTAATAGATTTGACTATGTATGAGACAAAAAAATTTACAATTTTTATTTGTAATGAATTTGTTTACCATATCTAACAATTATTGCTTTATAATTAATTCATTATTGTTTCATAAAGGTCGTCAATGCATTGATGGGATTCCACAAGGAATAAAAAATTATCCCATACAATTCATTAGGTTTCCCTACTATGAACACCTAAAAAAAACTCATTTGTTTGATACAATGCATATTGGGAAGAGTGTAACAGAGAATTTTTGGAGAATCTTAGATGGAAGGAATGAAAAAGAAAAAGTTGTCAAAATTTTTAGTGACATTCTGGAAGCCAATCATGCAATGCACAACTTGATTGACTCAAATAGAAATGTCAGAGACTGAAATAGTAGTCTCCCATGGTTATTTATAGAGAAGGAAATCAATGTTGCAAAAGCAGTGATTCAGAAAATTAAATTTCCGAGGGGATTTTATTCAAACATAAAGAATATTTGAAACAATAAGGGTAAATTTGGTGGGGTGAAAACTCATGACTAGTATTGGTTGTTACACTCTCTTCCTACTTCTGTGGCTGACCCAGGTTCATATCTAAACAAGATTCTAACAAATCCCTCTAAAACTATTGGCCCTCTTGGTAAATGAGAAGGAAACACAACACATAGAGTTTACTGCATAGTCTCACCTAATATAGTTCTATGTGTGAATGCAACGCTCAAGTGCTTACAGTCCGGGAGTGAGTGGAGATATGGGATTGTACTTTATGATCTTCATTCATTTACTATATCATCCATCTATATTAAATACTCTGTCGTTCTTTATTCATGCATGTAAATCAACATATCTAACTACTTCATCAAGACATTCATCCAAGATTTAACCATTGACAACAATGAAATAAACAATAAGAATTTCACATAACACATGATATACCATGGTTCACCCCCTCCTTGGCTATGTCCATAAATATTTGGCTCCTTAGTCTCTTTTATTATAGTTCTTCAAAATATGGCATTGTGCGCACTACATTCCTCTCTCCGTTGGATTGGGATATTTTATGAGGTGGACTAGATCACCCCATGCTCCCTAGCCTATGATCTAACCCTCAATATCCTTCCTACTTGCATCTCCATGGCTCAACATCTTATCAAAATCAGGTCATGCATATAATACTCTCCAGCGACAATTCTCTAACATGTGCTCATAACCAACTCAATCGGCTCCAACCCCAACCTCGATCCTAGGTCTTTATTTATACTACATTACCAGCTTGAAAATTGTTACACTTGCTTACCAAAACCCTAACCCTATCCTAGTTAGGTTTACCTACATGTGCGCCTTGCATGCCTTCCTCCTTTGCATGTATATTTACCTTGTATGTTCTTATTTTCCTTCCACTTTCACATTTGCAAAATTAGGTATTTCGCTGCCAAAAATGGGTTTCTCCTCAAAATAGGATTGTTCCAAAAAGGACCCCAACATTGACATTGTGACTCATCCTGAGTCACTGCCTAAATCTGAAATATGTCACTTCTTGTGCCAGCGTGACATGCATCTCAGCTATTCTCTGGCACTGCTCTTGAGCCTGAATGTTCTTTTCGGCCATGTCTTCCACCAACTGCGTGGTGACTAAGGGTTTTAGTAGTTCTCCTCTTTCCAAGACTATCCACTCTATGGTTAGTTTCACTGTGTTGATCTCCATGACCAACTGCTATGAATTTTCCTATAGGGGCTCCAATTGAGCCTGTTGTGCAATCTTCTACGCCTCTACCATTTTCTCCTCTGCATGTAGTTTCTTTATTTCAACAGCGGTCTTCATTATCTCGATAAATGACATCATATTATGTCACTGTTTTATCTCTACCATTTCTTCATTCACTCTATCTTCCTTCCCTTGTAGCTTCTACAAGCTCGCATCTTCTAACAACTATGTCCACAACTGGGCATTGTTTTCCAATTGTTATGTTATGTGTTATGTTGTGCGCGTGATGTTTTATGCAAAGGTGGCACATCTTGTTCATGTTGTGCAATGAAATTAGGAGGAGTGGTAGGTATTGCATGATCTTCTAGTTCCTTGAATTGGTCTTTGTACTTCTCTAAGGTCTATGCGATTTTTCTCATCTTCTCCTAGGAATATGTTTCCTCTGACTCTGCACTAGATGGGATGCTGTGAAATACAATGCTAATGCATTGCTCCATATCCTTTACCTTTTTCTTTGCTACCCATATTTCGTGCCCTTCTTGGTTGATTTCCTCTTGCAATGCGCTATTTTCTTCCTGTGCTATTTGTAAGTTTGTCGCTTCAGTCCTAGCCCATGAATGAATTTCCTGCGCGACACTAATTTGCAGTTTGTAAATAACCTTTGTCAGGATCTTGGGCAACACCAAGTCCAATGTCTACATTTCCTTGAGGGGCCTTTTCACTTCCTCCTCATCTATATACAACATCTCTAGTGTTATTATAAAGTTTTATCTCCCATGCGTTGTAAATTGGACTCTTTCTCTGACATGCCTTCCTTCCATGGTTTGGGCTGCTTGATATTTTTGTTGGTGCTCTACCCTAATCCTTAACTGCTCCAACATAGTTTTTACCTCCTGTACTTGCTCAAAAATTGAAGCTAGGTGCTTCTCTACATTCTCCCACACCTCTGGAAGTCTATCCTCGATTGATCTTTCCACTAACTCCAAATCATATGTGGTTAGTGATGCATGAGAAGGTGGTTTGTGGGCCTTTTTCTTCTTTCTCGAGCCACTAGTTTTCTCCCTTGTCCTCTTTCCTTGGGAATTGGATGGCTCAGATGTTATTTTCATATGAGTATCTCTTTCGGTTTCCTACCCCATTGCTTCTTCTATAGGAAAATCCCGTGTCCCTGTCCCTACTTTTTTAGTGCACACTTCTTTCACCTTGTTTGTTGGTGCCTACTCATTGCATAGTGGATCCTACATGGAAGCACCCTATGGTCTTGTTTGCATCCTCGGTTTTTTCTTGGGTGGTTTGATTCCCCCTACTTGGCCTTGTGCAACCTCCATCTTCTTGTTCACCCTATTTGTGCCTATCTTCTGCGGGATGATTGTTCTACTTGACGTTTGATTTTTTGGTATTGGTACTGCTTTTGGGGTCACAGGGACTTTCCATTCCTCAGGCCACTCCTAGATATCCATTTGTATGTCCTGCTTCATCACACAGTAACTCAATTCTAGCCACTCCTTGTTTGTGTCCCTCTCTTCATGCAACCATAGGCTATGGAGTGTTTCCCTGAAGTTGGTAATTTGTCCAAACTTCTGGACAGTCTCTGGTGAAATTCACCATGTATTCGCTATCAGTTCTTGTATCTCTATTAGGTAGCGCACACAAATTTATCTTTGTTTTCCTTCTTCCTCTTCAGGTCTACGCTGCTTCTTAGTGAAATGTAGCACGTTGTGCCACATTGTCCCATTCTCTCACAATATTTTCTATAGGAAGGCTCCTTCCATCCTATGAGGGAAATGAGTATGAGTAACCATGAGTAGTGTAACTCAAATCTCCAGTCTTGTGTATCCTTACAATCCTTCAAAAATGAATTTAATAAGTATGGGACCCAACTCATCGAACTCCCCTTTGTGCATTATGCGGTAGCTGCTACTACTCCGGTTGACACTTCTTCTTTGCAGAACCTGTGCATTATCTTGCATCCTTAGATTTGGGTTGTGAATCTTGTCCCAGGATTGTTGATATCACTAATCCTGATCCCCCTGTTTCCTCTCTCCATGACATACTTGGCCTTCATTTCATTAGAGATGGCCTTGGCCTTCGTTTTTTCCTCCAAATATTGTTCTCGCTTCTCCCCATCTGTGAGTAGCCCGACAATTTCTACGATCAGATCGACATTGATAGGCATGGGCCTATCCATCCACATAATTCCTCCATGTACTTGCGCTAGGAGTTTCTTTACATAGTCGTTGATATGTTTACCATGCCCAAAATGTGGTATATGAAGAAAGTTCATTATCCCTTTGTTGTAGAGCTCGAGGATCCAATGCACCGACTCCAACAATGGTGCACCTTATGGACCCTCTCCCCGACTCTGCATGTAGTTATGTTGCAATAATTCTGGGAACTTAATGGTGTCTGCCACGTCATGGTCAGAATACTTCATATTATTCACCCCTCTGACCATATCATCATCTATTTGCACCCCTTCTGGAATTTTGGGGATGACGAGTGTGAATTCAGCCTCCGGTCTTGATAATCCTTGTGCGCTACTCTCAACGTGATATTTCTTCCTTCCCTTTGGGGATGAGGACCCCACCTATGGTACACCCTCATGCGTTGTGTTGAGGAAAAGATATGAAATGGTTTTACGCAATCATTTTTAAGATTCTACTTGAATAAAAAAAAATAGATGGGAGTGTCACCCTATGTTTATAGCCATAAAAAATAATATCCTAACTCACAAGTATTGATTACAAGTTCTTGGGCTATTCTTTTTATAAATAAAAGTTTGTTGAAAAATTCATTATTTATAAGATTCTCTTAATATAACAGTTGCTGAAATAAATGTAGGGACAAAAGTAAAGACACCAAGATGATAATCAAGACAGATGAGACATAAATCAATCCTTTATTTCATTGCAATTCATCAAAGAGTCATTCTCTTTACAAAATTTCATGAATAAGTTTTGGACCAAAGTCAAACTTAGATGTCCCCGATGAAACATACAAAAGGACCTCTGACAGAAAATCAAAAACTGAACTCTAAAAGATGGATCAACTTGCCACATATTGTTTCCCACTCGACTCTGCACAATACCCTTTGTCAGTCATGAAAACTAATTCACAAATAGAAAAGTCTACACAAACTATCAAAGATAGATCAACACCTTTGAAAAACAAGTGTCTGAATGATGTAATTCAACCCTGAATCTTGTTTCCTACAATAAGACCTTGCTATCATAAAAAATAATTAGGCTTATTATCAATTAAGGAAAGAATAAAAACTGAACTATCTCAACACAAACTCAAGGAGAAAACCTTAGTATGATTCTCCTTCTCTCCTTTTCTTCCTCCCTTTCCTTTTTCCTTTAAGAAAAATAGAATTAGTTGAAGTAGTTGAACTACTCCCTTAGTTAAGTTAACTAATAACTCAACCAATTTTTAGTTTATGGGGAAAAGTAATAAATCATAATAAGGGTTTTAAATAAATAATAACTAGTAGGT
Organism: Picea mariana; assembly: GCA_032191745.1. Lineage (NCBI taxonomy): Eukaryota > Viridiplantae > Streptophyta > Pinopsida > Pinales > Pinaceae > Picea > Picea mariana. Next base: position 67,879 of record JASDQU010101823.1, read on the forward strand.
GGGACCCCTTGTAACTCACTTTAGCTTTTAACAATCATAACATAGCTAGTTAATTTAACTACATCCCTCCTTGTGACTCCCATCATCACATTCATATTTGACAATTTATCTCAATGATTTTTGCAATTATTTACAAAATATATTACCGATATATCCAAAAAACGTGATGTYTGAAAATCTGAAGTTGACTGTTCTCAACAATAAATAAATAAATAAAACTTAAAATCCATATTTTCCAGTCTGTGAGGCAATTTTTTCCTTGTTGCTGCTATCACCTTTTAATATTTCTGAATTTKCCTTAGGTTGTGTTGATCCTTTAGGTATAATCTCACTGATCATATGAGAGCAATCATCCCTCCAATACATGCGAGAGGACACATATTTATCAGAATCATTTGAAGGTTAGGAAGGGATAGTAGTGGCTTTCCCTTTGACAGGGGTATGATGGGCCTCAATTTTCAACCTTTTTCTTAAGAGCTCATCTTTGTATGCATAATTGATTAGAAAATAGTTCCTTTAAAAACCATACATGACAACTCTTTTAAAAAATTAAATAAATTTTGTCTCAGCAACATATTAGACTCATGCAATCCAATCCATACAAATTGTTTAACCGTTGTCAATGAGCAGGGGGTGAACAAAGGTTCTGGGATATGTGAGGGGCTTGTATTGAGCTAAAAATGCTAAAATGAGGGGGGAAATAATCATGGTTACTACTCATAGACAACAACAATCAACTGTAACATAAACCAAAGAGCATGTCACTGTAATCCATCTAAGAAACTACGATTTCAAACTGTTACTATACAAAATCCCTCTTAACTATAATTAGATTTTAGGAATAGGAAATGAAAAATGAATATGGGATGGCGAGGGGATTGTAATTAGTGAAAAGTGAGATAATGGTAGGGAGGAAAAAATATATTGTTCATAAAATTAATTAAGTATTCCATAACCATTCTATATCAAATGCAAAAGATCCAACACCAACCAAATAATCATTGTGCTCAATAAAGCAACCACTGTGTAAAACTCAATCAATTTTGTGTATTAATTGCTGACTGTTTGAAACTAAATCATTAACATAGTGTCATCAAAACAAGACAATATGCCTTCCACAACAACCTGTAAGAGTTATTTTTCTTCCCAATTGTCCTAGTTAATATTTAAAATGATTTCTAAATGAACAGACAATCACTTGTTCCAATTTTTTCCATCAAAACATCAACCCCTGTTCATGAATCATTTCTTCAAATCAAACACAGAAACAAAAAATCTAACCTGATTCCATTCCTCAAATCCATTTAACAATTAAGTTGTAATGAGACCATACTGACACAGAATCCGTGCCCATGTTTGAAACAATGCATGATATCCATCAACCATACATAGTGGACACTCAAAATACAGTCATCAATATATCCTGACTTTCCATTTAAATGCACAACAATCACCCTTTCAACTTATACGATGTTGTAGGATCCACAGACCATTCGAAAAAACACAAGATCATTTCTATGACTCTACATTTTTAATTAATCTGAATATAAACATCAACAACACTGAGCTATCAATCTAATATAGGGAAACAATGACAGTATGCTCAATCCCATTTCTCCAATCAACCAATTAACCAAAACCACTGTAAACATAATCAACAAATACTAACCAACAATCGAACATTGTTGACGATACACCACCAACTCATAACAATCAACAATTTACCTGATGGGATATAACGGGCTCCACTTATCAAAAGTGAGTTTTTGAGTAATCAAGGGTTCGTTTTGTGGACCAACACAGGGGAACTGGATTTGACACCCAACAATGAGTAAGAACCTCTGAGACCATACGGTGAACACACAGGGCATACCACCAAAAACCTCACATATAGGATGAGATAGGAGAGACTGTGAACAGAGGAGCAAGGATTCATTTTGGTCCTGTAATAACACCAAGAACACGCAAGGTATAACCCTCGTGGTTTTCCCAATCAACCAATTAACCATGATGAGATAAAATAGAGCCGAGAAATAGCAATATAACCCATTGCACAACCATCAGTAGCATCAACGAAACCATACCCAGGTGAAATGATATGTAGTGACACAAGGTGGTTCAAACCCAACAACCCCATAACAACAAAATGACCAGGAATGGTGAGGGGAAAGCTATCAAATCGGTACTGAATGAAACCCTCCACCCAAAACCAATGAGGACGACAGAGATCCTTCATGGCTACTAATACTCGAAAAATCCATGAACCTATGAATTCAACCATCATTGTAATGAAAATCACACAGAACATCCATCTCAAGGAAATATCACAAGTTTACATAGTTGCCAATTTCAAGAAAAGCATAGACCCATACATCACCAAGCCAATATATATTTCATAACCAAAGTAGGTTCATGGATGGAGAAAAAGACATACCTGTAACCAAAATCCTCAAAAATGTGAGCTTGGTCGAGCAGTTCTGCCCTTTCCTGAAAATCAGAGCTTAACCACATCGGAACACATTTGAACAATAGCCAAGCTAGGGTGAAATATAGTGGGAGGGTTATGGAGTGACATGCAGTAAATGCAAGTTGCTTCAATCCCTTACTCATTCAATCACTTAGTACATGCTAGCCAACCATTTCATTAATTCATTCAATTAAAAAATGCATCAAAACCAACATCCAAAATGCACCACCATATTAACCATTGCCAAACATACCTTAACACATATAAAATGCGCCTTCACTTGACTCAATATATCGCATAGCCATTTACATCTTTAGTTTGGATTAATACCATTCCCCTTAACTCCAAATGTATAGTGCAACATTGTATAGCATAGTAGCATAGTTCCTCTCTTGTGGATTTTGTTCATATTGCTTTATTTCTTTTCAATTGCTCTTATTTGTTGTTACTAACATGTATATTTTGTAGGTGGCACAAGTAATAATTTAAGGAGTAAATGGAAAGGTAACAATGGATATCATAATCCATTTTAACACAACATTAGAGCCTATAGCAACAAACATGCATTATCCATCATCCATTTGTCCTGAATAGAACCAACATTTATCATGAATCATGCTCAAACCTGTAAGCATTGTCGAACAACAGTAGAAACATCAAATAAGAACAAGATATGATCCTCCAATCTACAAGGGGGTCCCACCTACTAGTATTATAAATATCATTAGCTTATAATTAATAGGATTTAGCAATACTTTGTGGGCGAAAGCCTCGTTGTGATTTTAATCATCAACAAACTGGCGACTCCACAAGGAAATTTGTTTTTAAAAGATTTAGAACTCAAACTCATGGTTTAGTAGACCAAGAACAATAGATTAAGAAGATATAACTAGAATGATTATGCAACAGGGGGAAGTGAGAGGATTTAATGGAAAAATGACTAGGAATTTGGGAATAACTCATGAAAAATCTTAAGTATGAAGGGGTTTATCCGTGTATTCATAATCATTCAACCGGGATCGACTCTTAACTTCAAGGAGAAAATTTATGGACTGGCTCTCTTATATTCTTAAATGGATGAAGAACAGGAAATCAGAAGTGGGAGATAACCAATTTCTTTATAAGACAATAGAAAAAGAAGATAAAAAATCCAAGTGTGCCTTTAGGGGAAACATCGTAACAATTGTGTAAGGCTGATTTTTATTGACTAACAATATCTTGCAGGATGTCACTATGGAAAAACTGATCCAACACCTTATTCTTGAACCAAAATCAATTAAAAAGATGAAAAAGAAATAAAAATCATAACAGAATAAAATTGCAAAATTTAAAACAACAAAAATAAAATGACGGATATGTAAAAGCAGTGGGAAATGTTTAAAGCAGAAAGAAGAAATCATACTACTGTAAAACAAAAAATAGTGAAAACTGAAAGCATAACTAAACTACTAATCTACAGAATACCCAAACAGCATCACAACTTCTCAAGTTGGTTCCAAGTAATGCCTAGAGTGACAATCGTTAGTGTTGTAGGAAAACAATCACTCCTATAAATATTTTAGAATGTAAGAGTTAGTACCTAAGACAAAAGTGATCTTGAAAGGACCCAACCATAATTTTTGAAATTTTGAATGTCTTCCCCTATCAACGTGAGCTGAATCCCATAGCAATACTTTTTCATTGACCTTAAATTTGACAGTCTTGACACTCATGTTGAAATAATTCTTAACAATTTTTTGTCTCCTTTTAATATTATCCAAAGCAAACATCCTTTGCTCTTCCAAAGCTTGGAGTGCATTTATCCTTTGTGAAATATTAGAAGAATTTAATTCTTCGATCTGTAGCATCAACCTTAAGTAAGAAAGTTCTAGATCAGTAGGAAAAAGGGCTTCTTGACCATAGACAAGCATAAAAGGGGTGCAACCAATGCTTACCTTGGCAGTAGTTCGATTTTCCCAAGGGCATAAGTTAGGAGAGTGTGCCATTGATGAGGCTTATCTTCGATGATCCTTTTGACGATTCTTACCATATTTTTGTTGGTAGA